>CM067359.1:156536282-156582780 GCA_034401795.1 Chaetoderma sp. LZ-2023a
ACGACACGACGATGTTTAATAGACACAAGAGCTTTCTCAAGAACACTGAACACTTTCTTTCAAAGCTATCCGAATTGTCAGTTCCGAAAGATGCATATTTAGTCACATTAGACATAGATGCTATGTATACCAATATAGATATTGATGCTGGAGTCAATGCTATTAAGAATTCTTTTGTCAAATTTCCTGATCCAGATCGACCAGACACGGAAATTCTAAAATTATTAGAGCTAAGTCTTAAAGGAAACGATTTCCAATTTAATGGTGAAAATTACCTTCAAATCTGTGGATGCGCAATGGGTAAACGATTCAGCCCAAATTTTGCCACGATTTATGTTGCGGAGTGGGAAGAGGAGGCACTGAACAAATCAACCAAAAAGCCTCTTCTTTACCTCAGATATCTAGATGACATCTTCATAGTTTGGCAACATTCAGAAGAAGACTTTTGGGAATTTTTTCGCATTTTAAATAACCAAGATTCAAATATCAAGCTAAAAGCTACTATTAGTGGAACATCTGTTGACTTTTTAGATGTCACGATCTATAAGGGTCCTCAATTTGATTCCTCTGGAAAATTAGAATATAAAGTATTCTTTAAGCCAACAGACTCACATCAGCTGCTTCACAAAAATCATTTCATCCTCCACACACATTTAAAGGTTTGATCAAATCGCAAATCATAAGATTTTTTCGAAACTCTAGCAACAGGCAAAATCTGAATAGTGCATGCTCTACTCTGTTTGATGCTTTGAAAGCACGAGGCTATTCAGCCCGTTTTCTTCGAAAAATTAAAGCAGACACCATCAATGAGCTTGAAAATCTAAAACCTCATAGCGGACCCGAGTTTGAGCCTGTCCAAATTAAACACAATAAACCAATCATGTGCGATGGATCAGTTTCTAAATGCGACAAAAATAGATGCAAAGTAAACAACTATATTGTAAACCAACAAACATTCCTGAGCTTTCAAACTAAAAATGAATATCATATCCGAACTAATATGCATTGTGATTCTGAGAATGTAGTTTATTTGATCAATTGTGCCCTTTGCCAGAAACAGTATGTTGGTGAAACAAAAAATGCATTTAGAGTGCGTGCTAGACGCCACGTTTCTGATATTAACACCTCAGCAGATACGCCAATTGCTCAACATTTCCAACTTCCTGATCATTCAGTTGAACATCATTTTGAAATCATGCCAATAGAACAGATTCCGACCTTCGATAGTGAGGAAGAAACAAGTTCGTTTCGCAAAATCCGAGAAGGCCATTGGATTAGAACACTCCAAACAAAAGCACCATTTGGAATAAATGTAGATTCGGGAATATCACAAAAGAACAAAATTATCCCATTTCAACTCATATACAATAGACGTAATGTTGAATTAGCAAAAACCATGAAAGACGAATATTCACAGTTGCAATCTAAATTAAAGGAACCGATCAAAGCACGACCAGTAATAGCTTACAATAGAAATCCAAACCTGAAAGATTTGCTAGTAAGATCAAAGTTAGACCTTATAGTTCCTGATAACAATGACAAGGTTTCATCCCTCCCTACCTATTCTTAAATAAATCTAATCCCAACCAAAATCAATGGTGGGGCAACATGAAATCATATCCGTAGGACATCTTTTAATTTTGTGTCTGCATCTATACTTGCGTGGGTGTATGTGCGCGTGTGTATGTGGGTGTGGGTACATTAATTCGTGAGTACATTAGTACCTGGGTGTGTGCGTGCATGCATTCGTGCGTCCGTTCGTGCATGCGTTCATGCATGCATTATTGCGTGCATTCGTGCATGTATTACTGTGTGCATGTATTATTGCATGCATTCGTGCATTCGTTCAGATGTGTGCGTACGTGCGTGCGTGCGTGCGTGCGTGCGTGCGTGCGTGCGTGCGTGCCTGCCTGCCTGCCTGCCTGCCTGCCTGCCTGCGTGCGTGCGTGCGTGCGTGCGTGCGTGCGTGCGTGCGTGTGTATGTACGTGCGTGCGTGTATGTCTGTGCATTCGTGTGTGTGATTTCTCTATAATGTAGGATCAATCCCAGCCTTTACCTGTTAAAGCGACCTACTGATTAATTCACTTTACCCCAACTAATCTCAAGGGGGGACCACTCTAAGTAAATCTAAACTTGGTCTCGATAGGACAAATTTAGGCAAAGAAATTTTTAATTAAATTCCTGTGCCAATGCGTTTTTTTCAATGTAAAGACGGACTTGCTTGTGCCAGGCCTCCATATTTGTCCCAAATCAAACAATTTTAAACTGTTTACATGTACAAATACACTGTCGGAATTGGTCTGCTGGTAGCTGATATTTCGTTTGCACGGTCGTCCATACGTGCAATCGTTCGTTCGTTCGTTCGTTCGTTCGTTCGTTCGTTCGTTCGTTCGTTCGTTCGTTCGTTCGTTCGTTCGTTCGTTCGTTCGTTCGTTCGTTCGTTCGTTCGTTCGTTCGTTCGTTCGTTCGTTCGTTCGTTCGTTCGTTCCTTCGTTCGTGCGGGCGTCCGTGCGTATGTGCGTGCATGCGTTCATATGTGCGTTTATTCATTCATTCATTCGTTCGTTCATCCACCTATCTGTTCACTCATCCTGTCACCTGTCCTTGGCCTCTCTATTGGTTTACTGGTCTGTGCCTCCCAGACATCAATTGATTGTCTATGTGGATGGACTGACGGATGGATTACTGGGTGGGTGGCCGGGTGGGTGCATGGATTGTTTGGACATATATGTTTGTAAAGGTACAAACCACCTCTCTTCCGCAACCACCTGCCGTATTTTATTCTTATATTTTCAACAGCCGCACCAACTCATTGCAAAGAAGCAATTAGCGCTTTGCAATGACTAAGTGAATAAATTAAACCAAATTCGGAAATGAAATTGTAGCTTTCACCCATTTGCCTATTCATTTGTTCAGTCGTCTAGTCACCCACCGGGTGTCTGTCTATCAGTTTACAAATCTGTTCTCCCCTTAATCAAGTATTTGTTTAGGGGGATGGCAGGGTGGACTGATGGATGGATTAATATGTTGGTGTCTTGGCGGGTGAATGAGTGCATGGGTTGTTGGACATATAAGCTTACAAAGCTCAAACAACCTGTGACTTACAACCACCTCTCTTTAGAAGGAATCTCACTAGACCAACAACATTCAGTCAATCCACAATGGATCATCCTATGTCAGAAAGACCTGCTCAAAACTATTTGTTTATTCCTATTTTCGAACACATGGCAACGCCAACTTATTACAAAGAAGTATTCAATGCTTGGTAATGACTGAGTGAACCGATTTGCCCAGATCAAAAAACTGTATAACTCCTAACTGTCAAAATTTGTTCCTATTTTCGAACACACGGCAACGCCAACTTATTACAAAGAAGTAATCAACGCTTTGTAATGACTGAGTGAACCGATTCGCCAAGATCAAATAACTGTATAACTTGTCAGAATTTGTTTTAATAATCTTTATTCAGGAAACCTGTCCCTTGCAGTACTCAAACAACAAGTAAATTACTCTCCGCCGCCATGATTAAACATATCTCGGCAGCATTTGATCTAATGACTGACCAAATAGCCCTCATTGTTATTCTCACACCTTAATCGCCTGAAACGAACCGGCGTACTAACCCATGCTACAGTTAGATAAGCTCGATATAATTAAGCAATCACGCCTTTTGTATTAGCTGTTTGACTTCAGTAGCGCCAAAGGCGCACATTGATCTAAAGCAGGTCTTCGGGTTTAGTTTGATCTTTTGTGGAGAGACTGAATTAATAGTTAATCAGTAGTCACCATTGTAGTAATTCCCCTATAAATATGTAAGAATTATCAGTTGCCATTAGACCAGTTTTTTCGCTGCATGACGAAGACCATTACGTCGAAAGCGCTCCAGCAACTGACAGTGTAAGCTTTAATTATATATATATATATAATAATCTTGTATTAATTGTTCTTATTTTTCAGTCTCTAAATTGTTTCAACACATATCGCTCTAGTTAATATTTGGAATTTAACTTTTTTGAACTTTTCTGACTAAATTTGACATAAATCTGTAGAAATTTGATTACGTTCTAAAATGGCCAAGAATTTCAACGGCCCAGTAGGTAAAGGACGCAAATCTGGCAACCCAGCGTCCAACTTTTCTTCAACCAAAAGTGCTCCTAACCAGTCTGTTCAGGCCTTTCAGAGACTGGTTAAGATGTACTTCCATGTGTTGCAATGCTTGCATCACTATGGTCTTTTACGAGAGCATTTGGCATCAGACTCTCTCCCGAAATCTCTCAGCATGAAAATGGAGGAGATGAACTCGTTTTTCTGCCCTGCCTTACGAGATGACGAATTTTTGAAATCGACCAGCATGATAAACCAAATTTGGGCTCATAGCTGCTTAGAAAATTTAATCAAACATTATCGAAGCAAATTGGACAAATTAAAGGCAGAGGTAAAAGTGGCCGAATCTAATGTAATTCTTGATCTAGACAGAGCCAAAGGCATAGCATTGAAATGGGGTAGGCAAAATTTTGGAAATAAATTGGCCACAACGACAATCACAAATTTTTGGAAATTTTTGGCAGAAATAGCTAGTGATAAGCAAAATAGAGTGATGTCTCTACCAACACCGGCGGCCACACCGAGTACAGGTTCAGGTTATCATTCAACAATGACTAACAAACGACAACGGTCACCAACCACCTTCACACCCTCGCCTACCACTTCCAAGCGGACGAATCTGTATACATCACCAACACCAGCACCTGGTGTTGATGATGTAACAGAGTCATGGCCGGCTCTCCCAAAGACAAATTCTCCTCCTGTGCGCCGTTGTCGGGTTGTTACTCACTGTTCCCCCAATCTACCACCTAGCAACTCTTCCTCATCTCTTCCACTATCTTCTCCTCGCCACCTTCTGACTCGATCTTCTCCTCTTCCTCCTTCTCCTCTCTCAATCCCGCCTCCTCCTCTTCCTCCTCAAACTTCTTCTCTTCATGCATCTCCTCTCTCAATCCCGCCTCCTCCTCTTCCTCCTCAACCTTCTTCTCTTTATGCATCTCCTCTCTCAATCCCGCCTCTTGCTCCTCATACTCAATCTTCTCCTCTTGCATCTCCTCTCTCCATCCCTCCTCCTCCTCTTCCTCCTACGCTTCATCTCTCTTCTCCTCACGCACCTTCTTCTGCTCCTCTTCTTCTGTCTCCACCTCCTCTCCCTCCTATGGAGAATAATAGTAACCTGTCTAACAGGAAGTTTGCTAAGTACCGTCATCAATCGCATAGCAAGGGCCTGTGGAGGATCCCCAGAATCACCAAAAAGATTCTGATGATAGGGTCCTCTAATCTAGCCCGAATTGATTTAGATGTCCATCCTGACATCCAGGTTGAGTGCTATCCTGGTGCCGCATTATCACATTTCAGAACAATGGCTATGCGACACCAGGATGGCCCTAGCCCGGAGAAGATCATCTTGAATATTGGCATCAACTCCAAAAATGAGCATCCAACCAAAGCCTCAAGCCATTTACGGTTCATGGCTCGTGAATTTAAAAACACCTTCCCTAATGCGGAGTTGCACTTTGCTGAGATTAACTTCTCTGATAGCTTGTCAGACAGGCAAAGGTACTGTCTCAAGCGTATCAACGAATCAGCAAGGTCCAACTGCCACGTTGATAAGGTCATCCCCAAAATTTCTGATGCGAATTTTCATGTTGAGAAGGATAGAATCCATTGGACGAAAGAAACAGCTAATTGTATTTATAACCATTGGTTGACGGTACTTAGTTTAAACTAAATGTGGGTCAAGGCAATAGCTCCCCTAACATAGGATTAGGAACAAACCTTGTCAATTTAGCAGCTGACTATGATCTCTCACCATCTGAAAAATCAATTCTCGATCGTGGTCTTACTTTTATACCAACTCCAAAACCAAAAACAGGATTAGATTTGCTTTTAGACACAGGTCTTATTGAAGTAGCTAATTTTGGTCATTCAGTAAAAATAGCCCATCATTTTCGAAATTTAAATGGAGAGTCAAAACCATTCACTGGAAAATCCGGTTGGGACCCTCCAGATAGGCTAGTTGATGACAATGTTAAAGCAACCATAAAAACGGTTGCTGGTATAGCCAGATCATTGCCAATTACAAACAATAAGCAAAACCTTTCATTTCTTGAACGACAGGCTATCAACAAATTACGTAGAAATCAAAATATTATTATAAAACCAGCCGATAAAGGTTCAGCAACTGTGATTATGTCTAGAGAAAACTACATCCGCGAGGCCGAAAGGCAGTTAACTAACACCAGGCATTACAGAAAACTTGATAATTTAATTTGGCCTCAAAACCGACAAAATTTCATTGAAATACTTAATTCATTGCATACAGATAAGTACATCGATAAGAAACAGCTAAAGTATCTGCTAGGTGAGAATAATCCACAAAATCGGACATTTTATATCTTGCCTAAAATCCATAAACCTATCAGCACCTGGTTAGATCCATTGACACCACCTGGACGACCCATCATTTCAGACTGTGGCAGTGAGTCTTATGGCATTTCAGAATATATTGATTACTATTTAAAGCCCATTGCTAATAGACACAAGAGCTTTCTCAAGAACACTGAACACTTTCTTTCAAAGCTATCCGAATTGTCAGTTCCGAAAGATGCATATTTAGTCACATTAGACATAGATGCTATGTATACCAATATAGATATTGATGCTGGAGTCAATGCTATTAAGAATTCTTTTGTCAAATTTCCTGATCCAGATCGACCAGACACGGAAATTCTAAAATTATTAGAGCTAAGTCTTAAAGGAAACGATTTCCAATTTAATGGTGAAAATTACCTTCAAATCTGTGGATGCGCAATGGGTAAACGATTCAGCCCAAATTTTGCCACGATTTATGTTGCGGAGTGGGAAGAGGAGGCACTGAACAAATCAACCAAAAAGCCTCTTCTTTACCTCAGATATCTAGATGACATCTTCATAGTTTGGCAACATTCAGAAGAAGACTTTTGGGAATTTTTTCGCATTTTAAATAACCAAGATTCAAATATCAAGCTAAAAGCTACTATTAGTGGAACATCTGTTGACTTTTTAGATGTCACGATCTATAAGGGTCCTCAATTTGATTCCTCTGGAAAATTAGAATATAAAGTATTCTTTAAGCCAACAGACTCACATCAGCTGCTTCACAAAAAATCATTTCATCCTCCACACACATTTAAAGGTTTGATCAAATCGCAAATCATAAGATTTTTTCGAAACTCTAGCAACAGGCAAAATCTGAATAGTGCATGCTCTACTCTGTTTGATGCTTTGAAAGCACGAGGCTATTCAGCCCGTTTTCTTCGAAAAATTAAAGCAGACACCATCAATGAGCTTGAAAATCTAAAACCTCATAGCGGACCCGAGTTTGAGCCTGTCCAAATTAAACACAATAAACCAATCATGTGCGATGGATCAGTTTCTAAATGCGACAAAAATAGATGCAAAGTAAACAACTATATTGTAAACCAACAAACATTCCTGAGCTTTCAAACTAAAAATGAATATCATATCCGAACTAATATGCATTGTGATTCTGAGAATGTAGTTTATTTGATCAATTGTGCCCTTTGCCAGAAACAGTATGTTGGTGAAACAAAAAATGCATTTAGAGTGCGTGCTAGACGCCACGTTTCTGATATTAACACCTCAGCAGATACGCCAATTGCTCAACATTTCCAACTTCCTGATCATTCAGTTGAACATCATTTTGAAATCATGCCAATAGAACAGATTCCGACCTTCGATAGTGAGGAAGAAACAAGTTCGTTTCGCAAAATCCGAGAAGGCCATTGGATTAGAACACTCCAAACAAAAGCACCATTTGGAATAAATGTAGATTCGGGAATATCACAAAAGAACAAAATTATCCCATTTCAACTCATATACAATAGACGTAATGTTGAATTAGCAAAAACCATGAAAGACGAATATTCACAGTTGCAATCTAAATTAAAGGAACCGATCAAAGCACGACCAGTAATAGCTTACAATAGAAATCCAAACCTGAAAGATTTGCTAGTAAGATCAAAGTTAGACCTTATAGTTCCTGATAACAATGACAAGGTTTCATCCCTCCCTACCTATTCTTAAATAAATCTAATCCCAACCAAAATCAATGGTGGGGCAACATGAAATCATATCCGTAGGACATCTTTTAATTTTGTGTCTGCATCTATACTTGCGTGGGTGTATGTGCGCGTGTGTATGTGGGTGTGGGTACATTAATTCGTGAGTACATTAGTACCTGGGTGTGTGCGTGCATGCATTCGTGCGTCCGTTCGTGCATGCGTTCATGCATGCATTATTGCGTGCATTCGTGCATGTATTACTGTGTGCATGTATTATTGCATGCATTCGTGCATTCGTTCAGATGTGTGCGTACGTGCGTGCGTGCGTGCGTGCGTGCGTGCGTGCGTGCGTGCGTGCGTGCGTGCGTGCGTGCCTGCCTGCCTGCCTGCCTGCCTGCCTGCCTGCGTGCGTGCGTGCGTGCGTGCGTGCGTGCGTGCGTGCGTGCGTGTATGTCTGTGCATTCGTGTGTGTGATTTCTCTATAATGTAGGATCAATCCCAGCCTTTACCTGTTAAAGCGACCTACTGATTAATTCACTTTACCCCAACTAATCTCAAGGGGGGACCACTCTAAGTAAATCTAAACTTGGTCTCGATAGGACAAATTTAGGCAAAGAAATTTTTAATTAAATTCCTGTGCCAATGCGTTTTTTTCAATGTAAAGACAGACAGACAGACAGACAGACAGACAGACAGACAGACAGACAGACAGACAGACAGACAGACAGACAGACAGACAGACAGACAGACAGACAGACAGACAGACAGACAGACAGACAGACAGACAGACAGACAGACAGACAGACAGACAGACAGACAGACAGACAGACAGACAGACAGACAGACAGACAGACAGACAGACAGACAGACAGACAGACAGACAGACAGACAGACAGACAGACAGACAGAACTTGTTTTACCGTAATTCCGGCGACATTTTCACGTCTAGGCCCTACACTCTGGGGACATGCTTGGATTGTGGGGACAATGCCCTGTCCCCACAATTACGGTAGCTCAAACGATCGGGATAAGCGTGAAACGTCCAAAAAATATATTCAGAATTTGTGTCCCCGATGTTCCCACGATGCATGTTTTTCCATTTTTTTACGTTTTTTTATTTTTCTTACCTTCTCTCACATTGAAATGTCCCCACAAAATTATCTCACACTCTCATCTCTCTCTCCCTCCCCCTCTCTCTCTCTCTCTCTCTCTCTCCCCCTCTCTCTCTCTCTCTCTCTCTCTCTCTCTCTTCCTCTCTCCCACTTCCTCTCCCATCCCACTCGGCATCCATCCCGTTCCATCTACGGTATGTATACACGGTTGATTGTAAAACTATGTTCCACGAAAACATAATAATTTTTATCTTCTTTCTGCAGATTTCGCTTTCAGAGTCAACGAATTATTGTATGGGTGGAGATACACAAACAGCCAGACATAGCCACATGTAGTACCGCCTTCCCCTTACGATGCGAGGGTAATAATAAAATGTGTGTGTTTGCCACTATGACGATGTCAGGCCTCTCTGTTGTGAAGCACTACATTGTTAAAGAAATATTAGGCCCCCTTACTGTAACGGTCTCAACGTAATATATTATAGTCTTGAGGCATTTATTCAAACGACACTTATGGCATGGGCTTGAGTGATATCCCAATGGGCAAATCATGACTCACTGGATTTAATTCCGCCTAAGCAACTTCTTTACTACATAACAATCCA
This sequence comes from Chaetoderma sp. LZ-2023a, assembly GCA_034401795.1. Classification (NCBI taxonomy): domain Eukaryota; kingdom Metazoa; phylum Mollusca; class Caudofoveata; order Chaetodermatida; family Chaetodermatidae; genus Chaetoderma; species Chaetoderma sp. LZ-2023a. The sequence goes on from CM067359.1 coordinate 156,546,112, forward strand.
ACTGGCTTCTCAATGCCCTTTAAAGGGATCACTACACCACAAGCACATTGACATTACTCTTATCGGCAAAAGCCATACAAGGGTAGGCAATGATCTCAAATATTACCTTGGCAGAGACTGTCTTGAAACATTGCATAAGAATTTTGTTAGACTACTATTAGCATATTCGAGGCCTGTTTGGAAAATCATTCCTCACCACCTTCATGTAAACTGGAAAATCTGTTGGTATGCTTTCAGAAAACGATAACTCAGGTGGTATCAATGGGCCGAGCCGTGAATCCAACTAGCTACCAGGCGTTTGTGTCTGGCGAACGTTTAAGACTTACACAATTTCCTCCCTCCCTCCCTCCCTCCCTCCCTCACTCACTCCCTCCATCCCTCCCCCCCCCCCTCCACCCCCACCCTCTCTCTCGCTCTCTCTCTCTCTCTCTCGCTCTCTCTCGCTCTCTCTCTCTCTCTCTCTCTCTCTCTCTCTCTCACTCACTCACTCACTCTCTTCTCCCTCTCCTCTCAACACCCACCCACCCCACCCCACCCACGTACGCCACCAGCGGCAGCAACAGCACCCAATCAAATTAGTTTCAAAATATTCCACCACTTACCTGTACAGTTTTCAGAAAATTGATAGTCATGGAGTTCAGGGATCGATCGACTCCAACACGGGCGAAATGTGGGTGGAGTTAATCTAGAAATGAGCTGGCACAGCTAAAACTGGATTCCGCCATAACTCATCTGATTCGCGCCAAAACATATAGAAAATGGTAGAAAAGCAGACATTTTGAGTGGTCATTTACTAGTCTATTGTGAAGAAAATGCACGGACATGCAGAGAGACCGATCATCGATATAGCTCACCTGGCTGATTCTAGAGTGATCCATTTCAAGCTATGCCCCGCCTATCTTTACCTAAGCTCCGCCCAATTTGTGCGCGTGTTTGAATCCATTTTACACTTTGAACCCTCAATTCACAGAATTCCAGTTCCAAAGTAACTTAGAGGCTAGCTGCATATGGCAGCAACAGCTCCCATGCAAATTATTTTCAAAATATTCCGACAATAGAATGTTTATTAAATTGGAAATACCCCCAGCGAATTACAATTCAAAAAGTTACCGCTGGACCTTCCTTGGCTTCTCACTTAGGCGACGGACATACATCGTTTAGATTGTGACGTCAGATAATACGTGACGTAATTCGTGACGTATTTTGATTATGTTGCGAGGCATTGGAGTAAAAGATCTATTCCGGCAATTCATCTGCGCTAGAGAAACGCATTCAACGATTTAATGGCGACTTAAACCGAACTCTTCAGTGGTATTGAACAATGCCCATTTGCAGATCAGGCGGGGGATACTTTTGTAATCTTAACGCTGGCATGAATGGCTCGATAACAGTAAAACTGCCACGTTGATAAGGTCATCCCCAAAATTTCTGATGCCAATTTTCATGTTGAGAAGGATAGAATCCATTGGACGAAAGAAACAGCTAATTGTATTTATAACCACTGGTTGACGGTACTTAGTTTAAACTAAATGTGGGTCAAGGCAATAGCTCCCCTAACATAGGATTAGGAACAAACCTTGTCAATTTAGCAGCTGACTATGATCTCTCACCATCTGAAAAATCAATTCTCGATCGTGGGCTTACTTTTGTACCAACTCCAAAACCAAAAACAGGATTAGATTTGCTTTTAGACACAGGTCTTATTGAAGTAGCTAATTTTGGTCATTCAGTAAAAATAGCCCATCATTTTCGAAATTTAAATGGAGAGTCAAAACCATTCACTGGAAAATCCGGTTGGGACCCTCCAGATAGGCTAGTTGATGACAATGTTAAAGCAACCATAAAAACGGTTGCTGGTATAGCCAGATCATTGCCAGTTACAAACAATAAGCAAAACCTTTCATTTCTCGAACGACAGGCTATCAACAAATTACGTAGAAATCAAAATATTATTATAAAACCAGCCGATAAAGGTTCAGCAACTGTGATTATGTCTAGAGAAAACTACATCCGCGAGGCCGAAAGGCAGTTAACTAACACCAGGCATTACAGAAAACTTGATAATTTAATTTGGCCTCAAAACCGACAAAATTTCATTGAAATACTTAATTCATTGCATACAGATAAGTACATCGATAAGAAACAGCTAAAGTATCTGCTAGGTGAGAATAATCCACAAAATCGGACATTTTATATCTTGCCTAAAATCCATAAACCTATCAGCACCTGGTTAGATCCATTGACACCGCCTGGACGACCCATCATTTCAGACTGTGGCAGTGAGTCTTATGGCATTTCAGAATATATTGATTACTATTTAAAGCCCATTGCTAATAGACACAAGAGCTTTCTCAAGAACACAGAACACTTTCTTTCAAAGTTATCCAAATTGTCAGTTCCGAAAGATGCATATTTAGTCACATTAGACATAGATGCTATGTATACCAATATAGATATTGATGCTGGAGTCAATGCTATTAAGAATTCTTTTGTCAAATTTCCTGATCCAGATCGACCAGACACGGAAATTCTAAAATTATTAGAGCTAAGTCTTAAAGGAAACGATTTCCAATTTAATGGTGAAAATTACCTTCAAATCTGTGGATGCGCAATGGGTAAACGATTCAGCCCAAATTTTGCCACGATTTATGTTGCGGAGTGGGAAGAGGAGGCACTGAACAAATCAACCAAAAAGCCTCTTCTTTACCTCAGATATCTAGATGACATCTTCATAGTTTGGCAACATTCAGAAGAAGACTTTTGGGAATTTTTTCGCATTTTAAATAACCAAGATTCAAACATCAAGCTAAAAGCTACTATTAGTGGAACATCAGTTGACTTTTTAGATGTCACGATCTATAAGGGTCCTCAATTTGATTCCTCTGGAAAATTAGAATATAAAGTATTCTTTAAGCCAACAGACTCACATCAGCTGCTTCACAAAAAATCATTTCATCCTCCACACACATTTAAAGGTTTGATCAAATCGCAAATCATAAGATTTTTTCGAAACTCTAGCAACAGGCAAAATCTGAATAGTGCATGCTCTACTCTGTTTGATGCTTTGAAAGCACGAGGCTATTCAGCCCGTTTTCTTCGAAAAATTAAAGCAGACACCATCAATGAGCTTGAAAATCTAAAACCTCATAGCGGACCCGAGTTTGAACCTGTCCAAATTAAACACAATAAACCAATCATGTGCGATGGATCAGTTTCTAAATGCGACAAAAATAGATGCAAAGTAAACAACTATATTGTAAACCAACAAACATTCCTGAGCTTTCAAACTAAAAATGAATATCATATCCGAACTAATATGCATTGTGATTCTGAGAATGTAGTTTATTTGATCAATTGTGCCCTTTGCCAGAAACAGTATGTTGGTGAAACAAAAAATGCATTTAGAGTGCGTGCTAGACGCCACGTTTCTGATATTAACACCTCAGCAGATACGCCAATTGCTCAACATTTCCAACTTCCTGATCATTCAGTTGAACATCATTTTGAAATCATGCCAATAGAACAGATTCCGACCTTCGATAGTGAGGAAGAAACGAGTTCGTTTCGCAAAATCCGAGAAGGCCATTGGATTAGAACACTCCAAACAAAAGCACCATTTGGAATAAATGTAGATTCGGGAATATCACAAAAGAACAAAATTATCCCATTTCAACTCATATACAATAGACGTAATGTTGAATTAGCAAAAACCATGAAAGACGAATATTCACAGTTGCAATCTAAATTAAAGGAACCGATCAAAGCACGACCAGTAATAGCTTACAATAGAAATCCAAACCTGAAAGATTTGCTAGTAAGATCAAAGTTAGACCTTATAGTTCCTGATAACAATGACAAGGTTTCATCCCTCCCTACCTATCCTTAAATAAATCTAATCCCAACCAAAATCAATGGTGGGGCAACATGAAATCATATCCGTAGGACATCTTTCAATTTTGTGTCTGCAGAAGTGTGCGTGCGTGCGTGCGTGCGTGCGTGCGTGCGTGCGTGCGTGCGTGCGTGCGTGCGTGCGTGCGTGCGTGCGTGCGTGCGTGCGTGCGTGCGTGCGTGCGTGCGTGCGTGCGTGCGTGCGTGCGTGCGTGCGTGCGTGCGTGCGTGCGTGCGTGCGTGCGTGCGTGCGTGCGTGCGTGCGTGCGTGCGTGCGTGCGTGCGTTCGTGCGTGCGTTCGTTCGTGCGTCCGGGCGTTTGTTCGTATGTGTGTATGTGTGTGGGGGTGTGCTCGTACATCCGCACGTGTGTGCATCTATACTTGCATGGGTGTATGTGTATGTGTGTGTGTATGTGGGTGTGGGTGCATTAATTCGTGAGTACATTAGTGCCTGGGTGTGTGCGTGCATGCATTCGTGCGTTCGTTCGTGCATGCGTTCATGCATGCATTATTGCGTGCATTCGTGCATGTATTACTGTGTGCATGTGTTATTGCATGCATTCGTTCAGATGTGTGCGTGCGTGCGTGCGTGCGTGCGTGCGTGCGTGCGTGCGTGCGTGCGTGCGTGCGTGCGTGCGTGCGTGCGTGCGGGCGTGCGTGCGGGCGTGCATTCGTGTGTGTGTGATTTCTCTATAATGTAGGATCAATCCCAGCCTTTACCTGTTAAAGCGACCTACTGATAAGTTCATTTTACCCCAACTAATCTCCAGGGGGGACTACTCTAAGTAAATCTAAACTTGGTCTCGATAGGACAAATTTAGGTAAAGAAATTTGTAATTAAATTCCTGTGCCAATGCGTTTTTTTCAATGTAAAGACGGACTTGCTTGTGCCAGGCCTCCATATTTGTCCCAAATCAAACAATTTTAAACTGTTAATATTTATAAATACACTGTCGGAATTGGTCTGCTGGTAGCTGATGTTTCGTTTGCACGGTCGTCCGTACCTGCAATCGTGCATGCATGCGTTCGCTTGTACATTCGTTCGTTCGTTCGTTCGTTCGTTCGTTCGTTCGTTCGTTCGTTCGTTCGTTCGTTCGTTCGTTCGTTCGTTCGTTCGTTCGTTCGTTCGTTCGTTCGTTCGTTCGTTCGTCCGTTCGTTCGTTCGTTGGTTCGTTCGTTCGTTCGTTCGTTCGTTCGTTCGTTCGTTCGTTCGTTCGTTCGTTCGTTCGTTCGTTCGTTCGTTCGTTCGTTCGTTCGTTCGTTCGTTCGTTCGTCCGTCCGTCCGTTCGCTCGTTCGTTCGTTCGTTCGTTCGTTCGTTCGTGCGTGCGTGCGTGCGTGCGTGCGGGCGTCCGCGCATTCATATGTGCTTATATTCATTCATTCATTCATTCGTCCACCTATCTGTTCACTCATCCTGTCACCTGTCCATGGCCTCTCTATTGGTTTACTGGTCTGTGCCTCTCAGACATCAATTGATTGTCTGTGTGGATGGACTGATGGATGGATTACTGGGTTGGTGTCCGGGTGGCGCATGGATTGTTTGGACATATATGTTTCTAAAGGTACAAACCACCTCTCTTCCGCAACCACCTGTCGTATTTTATCCTTATTTTTTCAACAGCCACACCAAATCATTGTAAAGACGGCAATTAGCACTTTGCAATGACTAAGTGAATAAATTAAACCAAATTCGGAAATGAAATTGTAGCTTTCACCCATTTTCCTATTCATTTGTTCAGTCGTCTAGTCATCCACCGGGTGTCTGTCTATCAGTTTACAAATCTGTTCTCCCCTTAATCAAGTATTTGTTTAGGTGGATGGCAGGATGGACTGATTGATGGATTAATATGCTGGTGTCTGGGCGGGTGAATGAGTACATGGGTTGTTGGACATATAAGCGTACACAGCTCAAACAACCTGTGATTTACAACCACCTCTCTTTTGAATGAATCTCACTAGACCAACAACATTCAGTCAATCCACAATGGATCATCCTATGTCAGAAAGACCGGCTCAAAACTATTTGTTTATTCCTATTTTCGAACACATGGCAACGCCAACTTATTACAAAGAAGTAATCAATGCTTTGTAATGACTGAGTGAACCGATTTGCCCAGATCAAAAAACTGTATAACTCCTAACTATCAGAATTTGTTCCTATTTTCGAACACACGGCAACGCCAACTTATTACAAAGAAGTAATCAACGCTTTGTAATGACTAAGTGAACCGATTTGCCAAGATCAAAAAACTGTATAACTTGTCAGAATTTGTTTTAATAATCTTTATTCAGGAAACCTGTCCCTTGTAGTACTCAAACAGCAAGTAAATTACTCTCAGCCGCCATGATTAAACATATCTCGGCAGCATTTGATCTAATGACTGACCAAATAGCCCTCATTGTTATTCTCACACCTTAATCGCCTGAAACGAACCGGCGTACTAACCCATGCTACAGTTAGATAAGCTCAATATAATTAAGCAATCACGCCTTTTGTATTAGCTGTTTAACTTCAGTAGCGCACAAGGCGCAAATTGATCTAAAGCAGGTCGTCGGGTTTAGTTTGATCTTTTGTGGAGAGACTGAATTAATAGTTAATCAGTAGTCACCATTGCAGTAATTCTCCTATAAATATGTAAGAATTATCAGTTGCCATTAGACAAGATTTTTCGCTGCATGACGAAGACCATTACGTCGAAAGCGCTCCAGCAACTGACAGTGTAAGCTTTAATTATATATATATATATAATAATCTTGTATTAATTGTTCTTATTTTTCAGTCTCTAAATTGTTTCAACACATATCGCTCTAGTTAATATTTGGAATTTAACTTTTTTGAACTTTTCTGACTAAATTTGACATAAATCTGTAGAAATTTGATAAGTTCTAAAATGGCCAAGAATTTCAACGGCCCAGTAGGTAAAGGACGCAAATCTGGCAACCCAGCGTCCAACTTTTCTTCAACCAAAAGTGCTCCTAACCAGTCTGTTCAGGCCTTTCAGAGACTGGTTAAGATGTACTTCCATGTGTTGCAATGCTTGCATCACTATGGTCTTTTACGAGAGCATTTGGCATCAGACTCTCTCCCGAAATCTCTCAGCATGAAAATGGAGGAGATGAACTCGTTTTTCTGCCCTGCCTTACGAGATGACGAATTTTTTAAATCGACCAGCATGATAAACCAAATTTGGGCTCATAGCTGCTTAGAAAATTTAATCAAACATTATCGAAGCAAATTGGACAAATTAAAGGCAGAGGTAAAAGTGGCCGAATCTAATGTAATTCTTGATCTAGACAGAGCCAAAGGCATAGCATTGAAATGGGGTAGGCAAAATTTTGGAAATAAATTGGCCACAATGACAATCACAAATTTTTGGAAATTTTTGGCAGAAATAGCTAGTGATAGGCAAAATAGAGTGATGTCTCTACCAACACCGGCGGCCACACCGAGTACAGGTTCAGGTTATCATTCAACAATGACTAACAAACGACAACGGTCACCAACCACCTTCACACCCTCGCCTACCACTTCCAAGCGGACGAATCTGTATACATCACCAACACCAGCACCTGGTGTTGATGTAACAGAGTCATGGCCGGCTCTCCCAAAGACAAATTCTCCTCCTGTGCGCCGTTGTCGGGTTGTTACTCATTGTTCCCCCAATCTACCACCTAGCAACTCTTCCTCATCTCTTCCACTATCTTCTCCTCGCCACCTTCTGACTCGATCTTCTCCTCTTCCTCCTTCTCCTCTCTCAATCCCGCCTCCTCCTCTTCCTCCTCAAACTTCTTCTCTTCATGCATCTCCTCTCTCAATCCCTCTTCTTGCTCCTCATACTCAATCGTCTCCTCTTGCATCTCCTCTCTCCATCCCTCCTCCCGCTCTTCCTCCTATTCTTCATCTCTCTTCTCCTCACACACCTTCTTCTGCTCCTCTCCCTCTGTCTCCGCCTCCTCTCCCTCCTATGGAGAATAATAGTAACCTGTCTCACAGGAAGTTTGCTAAGTACCGTCATCAATCGCATAGCAAGGGCCTGTGGAGGATCCCCAGAATCACCAAGAAGATTCTGATGATAGGGTCCTCTAATCTAGCCCGAATTGACTTAGATGTCCATCCTGACATCCAGGTTGAGTGCTATCCTGGTGCCGCATTATCACATTTCAGAACAATGGCTATGCGACACCAGGATGGCCCTAGCCCGGAGAAGATCATCTTGAATATTGGCATCAACTCCAAAAATGAGCATCCAACCAAAGCCTCAAGCCATTTACGGTTCATGGCTCGTGAATTTAAGAATAGCTTCCCTAATGCGGAGTTGCACTTTGCTGAGATTAACTTCTCTGATAGCTTGTCAGACAGGCAAAGGTACTGTCTCAAGCGTATCAACGAATCAGCAAGGTCCAACTGCCACGTTGATAAGGTCATCCCCAAAATTTCTGATGCCAATTTTCATGTTGAGAAGGATAGAATCCATTGGACGAAAGAAACAGCTAATTGTATTTATAACCACTGGTTGACGGTACTTAGTTTAAACTAAATGTGGGTCAAGGCAATAGCTCCCCTAACATAGGATTAGGAACAAACCTTGTCAATTTAGCAGCTGACTATGATCTCTCACCATCTGAAAAATCAATTCTCGATCGTGGGCTTACTTTTGTACCAACTCCAAAACCAAAAACAGGATTAGATTTGCTTTTAGACACAGGTCTTATTGAAGTAGCTAATTTTGGTCATTCAGTAAAAATAGCCCATCATTTTCGAAATTTAAATGGAGAGTCAAAACCATTCACTGGAAAATCCGGTTGGGACCCTCCAGATAGGCTAGTTGATGACAATGTTAAAGCAACCATAAAAACGGTTGCTGGTATAGCCAGATCATTGCCAGTTACAAACAATAAGCAAAACCTTTCATTTCTCGAACGACAGGCTATCAACAAATTACGTAGAAATCAAAATATTATTATAAAACCAGCCGATAAAGGTTCAGCAACTGTGATTATGTCTAGAGAAAACTACATCCGCGAGGCCGAAAGGCAGTTAACTAACACCAGGCATTACAGAAAACTTGATAATTTAATTTGGCCTCAAAACCGACAAAATTTCATTGAAATACTTAATTCATTGCATACAGATAAGTACATCGATAAGAAACAGCTAAAGTATCTGCTAGGTGAGAATAATCCACAAAATCGGACATTTTATATCTTGCCTAAAATCCATAAACCTATCAGCACCTGGTTAGATCCATTGACACCGCCTGGACGACCCATCATTTCAGACTGTGGCAGTGAGTCTTATGGCATTTCAGAATATATTGATTACTATTTAAAGCCCATTGCTAATAGACACAAGAGCTTTCTCAAGAACACAGAACACTTTCTTTCAAAGTTATCCAAATTGTCAGTTCCGAAAGATGCATATTTAGTCACATTAGACATAGATGCTATGTATACCAATATAGATATTGATGCTGGAGTCAATGCTATTAAGAATTCTTTTGTCAAATTTCCTGATCCATATCGACCAGACACGGAAATTCTAAAATTATTAGAGCTAAGTCTTAAAGGAAACGATTTCCAATTTAATGGTGAAAATTACCTTCAAATCTGTGGATGCGCAATGGGTAAACGATTCAGCCCAAATTTTGCCACGATTTATGTTGCGGAGTGGGAAGAGGAGGCACTGAACAAATCAACCGAAAAAGCCTCTTCTTTACCTCAGATATCTAGATGACATCTTCATAGTTTGGCAACATTCAGAAGAAGACTTTTGGGAATTTTTTCGCATTTTAAATAACCAAGATTCAAACATCAAGCTAAAAGCTACTATTAGTGGAACATCAGTTGACTTTTTAGATGTCACGATCTATAAGGGTCCTCAATTTGATTCCTCTGGAAAATTAGAATATAAAGTATTCTTTAAGCCAACATACTCACATCAGCTGCTTCACAAAAAATCATTTCATCCTCCACACACATTTAAAGGTTTGATCAAATCGCAAATCATAAGATTTTTTCGAAACTCTAGCAACAGGCAAAATCTGATTAGTGCATGCTCTACTCTGTTTGATGCTTTGAAAGCACGAGGCTATTCAGCCCGTTTTCTTCGAAAAATTAAAGCAGACACCATCAATGAGCTTGAAAATCTAAAACCTCATAGCGGACCCGAGTTTGAACCTGTCCAAATTAAATACAATAAACCAATCATGTGCGATGGATCAGTTTCTAAATGCGACAAAAATAGATGCAAAGTAAACAACTATATTGTAAACCAACAAACATTCCTGAGCTTTCAAACTAAAAATGAATATCATATCCGAACTAATATGCATTGTGATTCTGAGAATGTAGTCTATTTGATCAATTGTGCCCTTTGCCAGAAACAGTATGTTGGTGAAACAAAAAATGCATTTAGAGTGCGTGCTGTCTGATATTAACACCTCAGCAGATACGCCAATTGCTCAACATTTCCAACTTCCTGATCATTCAGTTGAACATCATTTTGAAATCATGCCAATAGAACAGATTCCGACCTTCGATAGTGAGGAAGAAACGAGTTCGTTTCGCAAAATCCGAGAAGGCCATTGGATTAGAACACTCCAAACAAAAGCACCATTTGGAATAAATGTAGATTCGGGAATATCACAAAAGAACAAAATTATCCCATTTCAACTCATATACAATAGACGTAATGTTGAATTAGCAAAAACCATGAAAGACGAATATTCACAGTTGCAATCTAAATTAAAGGAACCGATCAAAGCACGACCAGTAATAGCTTACAATAGAAATCCAAACCTGAAAGATTTGCTAGTAAGATCAAAGTTAGACCTTATAGTTCCTGATAACAATGACAAGGTTTCATCCCTCCCTACCTATTCTTAAATAAATCTAATCCCAACCAAAATCAATGGTGGGGCAACATGAAATCATATCCGTAGGACATCTTTCAATTTTGTGTCTGCAGAAGTGTGCGTGTGTGCGTGCGTGCGTGCGTGCGTGCGTGCGTGCGTGCGTGCGTGCGTGCGTGCGTGCGTTCGTGCGTGCGTGCGTGCGTTCGTGCGTGCGTGCGTTCGTTCGTGCGTCCGGGAGTTTGTTCGTATGTGTGTATGTGTGTGGGGGTGTGCTCGTACATCCGCACGTGTGTGCATCTATACTTGCGTGGGTGTATGTGTCTGTGTGTGTATGTGGGTGTGGGTGCATTAATTCGTGAGTACATTAGTGCCTGGGTGTGTGCGTGCATGCATTCGTGCGTTCGTTCGTGCATGCGTTCATGCATGCATTATTGCGTGCATTCGTGCATGTATTACTGTGTGCATGTGTTATTGCATGCATTCGTTCAGATGTGTGCGTGCGTGCGTGCGTGCGTGCGGGCGTGCATTCGTGTGTGTGTGATTTCTCTATAATGTAGGATCAATCCCAGCCTTTACCTGTTAAAGCGACCTACTGATAAGTTCATTTTACCCCAACTAATCTCCAGGGGGGACTACTCTAAGTAAATCTAAACTTGGTCTCGATAGGACAAATTTAGGTAAAGAAATTTGTAATTAAATTCCTGTGCCAATGCGTTTTTTTCAATGTAAAGACAGACAGACAGACAGACAGACAGACAGACAGACAGACAGACAGACAGACAGACAGACAGACAGACAGACAGACAGACAGACAGACAGACAGACAGACAGAGAGAGAGAACTTGTTTTACCGTAATTCCGGCGACATTTTCACGTCTAGGCCCTACACTCTGGGGACATGCTTGGATTGTGGGGGACAATGCCCTGTCCCCACAATTACGGTAGCTCAAACGATCGGGATAAGCGTGAAACGTCCAAAAAATATATTCAGAATTTGTGTCCCCGATGTTCCCACGATGCATGTTTTTCCATTTTTTTACGTTTTTTTATTTTTCTTACCTTCTCTCACATTGAAATGTCCCCACAAAATTATCTCACACTCTCATCTCTCTCTCCCTCCCTCCCTCTCTCTCTCGCACTCTCTCTCTCTCTCTCTCTCTCTCTCTCCCTCTCTCTCTCTCTCTCTCTCTCTCTCTCTCTTCCTCTCTCCCACTTCCTCTCCCATCCCACTCGGCATCCATCCCGTTCCATCTACGGTATGTATACACGGTTGATTGTAAAACTATGTTCCACGAAAACATAATAATTTTTATCTTCTTTCTGCAGATTTCGCTTTCAGAGTCAACGAATTATTGTATGGGTGGAGATACACAAACAGCCAGACATAGCCACATGTAGTACCGCCTTCCCCTTACGATGCGAGGGTAATAATAAAATGTGTGTGTTTGCCACTATGACGATGTCAGGCCTCTCTGTTGTGAAGCACTACATTGTTAAAGAAATATTAGGCCCCCTTACTGTAACGGTCTCAACGTAATATATTATAGTCTTGAGGCATTTATTCAAACGACACTTATGGCATGGGCTTGAGTGATATCCCAATGGGCAAATCATGACTCACTGGATTTAATTCCGCCTAAGCAACTTCTTTACTACATAACAATCCAACTGGCTTCTCAATGCCCTTTAAAGGGATCACTACACCACAAGCACATTGACATTACTCTTATCGGCAAAAGCCATACAAGGGTAGGCAATGATCTCAAATATTACCTTGGCAGAGACTGTCTTGAAACATTGCATAAGAATTTTGTTAGACTACTATTAGCATATTCGAGGCCTGTTTGGAAAATCATTCCTCACCACCTTCATGTAAACTGGAAAATCTGTTGGTATGCTTTCAGAAAACGATAACTCAGGTGGTATCAATGGGCCGAGCCGTGAATCCAACTAGCCACCAGGCGTTTGTGTCTGGCGAACGTTTAAGACTTACACAATTTCCTCCCTCCCTCCCTCCCTCCCTCACTCACTCCCTCCATCCCTCCCCCCCCCCTCCACCCCCACCCTCTCTCTCGCTCTCTCTCTCTCTCGCTCTCTCTCGCTCTCTCTCTCTCTCTCTCTCTCTCTCTCTCTCTCTCTCTCTCTCTCTCTCTCTCTCTCTCTCTCTCTCTCACTCACTCACTCACTCTCTTCTCCCTCTCCTCTCAACACCCACCCACCCCACCCCACCCACGTACGCCACCAGCGGCAGCAACAGCACCCAATCAAATTAGTTTCAAAATATTCCACCGCTTACCTGTACAGTTTTCAGAAAATTGATAGTCATGGAGTTCAGGGATCGATCGACTCCAACACGGGCGAAATGTGGGTGGAGTTAATCTAGAAATGAGCTGGCACAGCTAAAACTGGATTCCGCCATAACTCATCTGATTCGCGCCAAAACATATAGAAAATGGTAGAAAAGCAGACATTTTGAGTGGTCATTTACTAGTCTATTGTGAAGAAAATGCACGGACATGCAGAGAGACCGATCATCGATATAGCTCACCTGGCTGATTCTAGAGTGATCCATTTCAAGCTATGCCCCGCCTATCTTTACCTAAGCTCCGCCCAATTTGTGCGCGTGTTTGAATCCATTTTACACTTTGAACCCTCAATTCACAGAATTCCAATTCCAAAGTAACTTAGAGGCTAGCTGCATATGGCAGCAACAGCTCCCATGCAAATTATTTTCAAAATATTCCGACAATAGAATGTTTATTAAATTGGAAATACCCCCAGCGAATTACAATTCAAAAAGTTACAGCTGGACCTTCCTTGGCTTCTCACTTTGGCGACGGACATACATCGTTTAGATTGTGACGTCAGATAATACGTGACGTAATTCGTGACGTATTTTGATTATGTTGCGAGGCATTGGAGTAAAAGATCTACTCCGGCAATTCATCTGCGCTAGAGAAACGCATTCAACGATTTAATGGCGACTTAAACCGAACTCTTCAGTGGTATTGAACAATGCCCATTTGCAGATCAGGCGGGGGATACTTTTGAAATCTTAACGCTGGCATGAATGGCTCGATAACGGAGCCAGTCATTTCAGTAGTAAATTTTTCAAATACTCTTCTTCTGGCTTGCAAATGGACACTCAATAAACACATATTCTGATCTACTTGACCAATTTTATCTATTAAACGATTAAATGCATTGAATAACAAATTCCTAAAGAAGAAATCTAGCAAACTCAAACGTTTTCTCTCGCCACAAACACAGATAGTATGTATGAGTTCGAGCAAATATTTGAATGTAACTTAATCTTCTATTAGCTCTGGTGGATTCGTGAATTAGCGCGTTGGCTCGCGTTAGTGACGCTATATCCTGGTACATTCCAGGACGTATGGATTAAAGGATTAGTCTTTTCAGAGAGAACATCCGTATTTGATGGTTCATATTCGCTTGAAGTATTTGGCTTTTAAATCGTTTATAGTCTATAAATTTCTGAATTTTACTTAACTTTTCATACACAGCGTTGAAAGAAATCTCAACAGCACTGCAAAACTTGGTAAGTAGGCCAGTAGTAGTAAGTAGTATATACATTAATGAATGAATCCAGTTTTAGCTATGCCCCGCCCATCTCTAGCTAGGCTCCACCCTGGATTTGACCGTGTTGGGGTCGATCGATCAATTGCACTCTCTCAATCTCGATTTCCAGAAAACTATACAGGTATGCGATCGTGACGTACTTATCTACGACATTCATGACGTCATTGATTATGACCTCATCTTACACGTCACGTATTTGATTATGACCTCATATGATGGATGGATAAAATTAACATCGGCCCGTGAGGGGAAGAGGATATTGCGATCTATCAGGTATGTTCGTCCGTCCGTCCGTCCGTCCAAATCGAGCTGTCTCAAAAACTGCTGATCCGATTTGGTCCAACTTTTAACGCAACGAAAGGCAAGATTTCCATAATTTGGCAGTGATCCGGATAAACGTATCTGGATCCCGATCGAATCCAATTCTGGATCTATAAATATCTTGGAAACGCCGGGTCCGATTTGACTCAAATTTAACACTGGAAAGTGTGAAGGCATACATTACGATTCCACAACTTCGGGGATGAGAAAAAGAATCGAGAAAATTAAAAAAGGTCCAGAAAATCAGAAAATAATCCGGATAATCCAAAAGAAATCCGAACAATCCAGTTTTTTACAATATGACAAAATCAGGAGGCGAGGATCTGTAATCTCTGACTCTTCCTGTTGACTACAGTGGACGATTTGCCAGTCGAATGCAGAACGTTCGTACAATCAGTTAATTATAGTTCGCCAGCAGATTCCCCATCCACGGGTGTCATAGAAACACACCTGTCTGTTTCTTTTCATTAAAACATGCCTCAGTTATGGCTTTATCACATTCCTTTAATACAATGATTTACGTGTATCTAACTGACTAGTTGCCTTCGTGAAATAAAATGTGTAAACCCCTGAGGAGGAGTGGTTTGGAGAACATATCCAATTCAAGGATTTGATTGACAGGTGACAGTGAGACTCAGACATTACATCGCCTCAGACACGCACGTGCATCCCAGACATGTCTGACTCCGGCATGCCACTTTTTGTTATACACCTTTGTTTTTGTAAGCAGGCAAAAACTATCCGACGCAAAAAGTTTAGTGTCCAAAGTACATCTAAAGAATAACCAAATTTCATTAAAATACAATACAGATTTTATTAGAAATCGAGCGTCGAGTGTCGAGAGTACAAATTTGGACGTGGTTTTTTCGGTCACCCGATATATAGCTTGTCATTGTTTATTTTTTTATTTTAAGTGAAATTTAGAATGCCACAGGCCAGCGAGTGTCGGAGCTTCCATGCAGCTACTGATAAAGGTCCGACGGGTCGTGGCACGGTGTACAACTCTCTGATAGAATCGTGCAAACATATTCGAAGAAAGGCGAATCGTTCAAACGAGGGGGAGACAAGAAAACTCTCAACAATCCTCAAGCTCATCGACAAACAGCAAAGGGCACAGATCTTCGCCAGTTCTCGCGCCAAAGCACGTGTAAGCAGATCCCTTTGCGAAATAGAGGCGTTTAAGCGTGTTTTAGACGATTACAAAGTCGCTAATTTCACCACGTTACAAAAGAATGTCCGTAGAAGGGATTTATTGGAGGATCCGGAAGCATTCAGGAAGGTTGTGTTTGAATCTCGCATCTTCCGATCGGGATTTTCTGTACAGACTCTCAAACCAGAGGTAAACAAGAAATTGCGTGAAATGAATCCACAAGTGCTTAAATGTCGGCTGATACACTGCATGCTAGAGAAATGTCAACAAGATTACTCAAAACTGGATAAAATCAAAGAAGATTATATGTGCCATTGCGAACAATACTTCCATAAACCTTCTGAACAAACTTCGTAATCTCCTATTTCAATCTAACAGATGAGATTTGAACAGTTCTTTACGATGTATGAAGTGCTTCGTTAGATATTCTAATTAATAGAGGGTTACATTTCTAGCTAAACCCCGCCTATTTCTAGCTAAGCCCAACCTACGTTTTACATGTGTTAGAATCGATTTGAAACCGTGAGACCTGAGTTCCTAGAATCTTAATTTTAACATAAATATACAATTACAAGCTGTTGTGGCAACAGCTTCAAGTCAAATTAGTTTCAAAATATCCAACAGAATATTTATTAAATGGTAAATTTATCAATTTCGTACACTTCCGTGAGAGACTTTGATTTTCGTTACAGAGCTATATTATTTTGATTATTACGTCACGTAACAGTTGACGTATTTGATTATGACGTCAAATACTTGAACGACAGACCGGGTCCCTGTATGTGGCATAACGCTCCGTTGTTATGTTGTCTATGATCTAATTAGTATATTCAACAGGTTTTATTTATGATGACTGTTGAATTAAGATGCACGAGTTTCAAAGTAGAAAGTTTCGGTGGGTAAAATCCTATACATATATTGTAAAAGCAGCATTTAAAGTGGATATATGGAATCAGTAGGGCCATCTTATACCAACCCTCACAACGCAGGTTACCGGGCCACTACTGGGTCATTACGGCCGGTTATTAAGTCAGTACCGGCCCCGTAATCTGTGTTATCACGGAACTGTTCACGTGATAGAATATTCCCTACATACATGGCATTTCGGAGTTCTATCATAATCTCAAAGAAAGATATAGTGTGAAGAATATGTTATGGCAGCAACAGGTCCCAGTCGAATTACTTTCAATATATTCAATTGCTTCCATGAGTAGCCGTCTTGAAATTACTACACTGGAATTTCAAGTGTGAAGGTTTAACATCTAATTGTTGACAATGATATACTGTGTTCTGCCACTACGGTAGCTTGAACACATTCTGCAGGCACAATCAGCCCTTCCACTTATTTGGTCTTCGTCTCTTGTCATCGGCGAAAGTCTTTAACTCTTGGAGGTTGAAATGGTGCTAGATATTTTGAAATCAATTTGACTGAAAGCTTTTCAGTCAAATTTCTTTCCAAATATCCAACAGGATGACCGCAAAAGCGAGATGCTCGGATTATATGGTTCAAATGGGTAAAATGCGATAATTGTTTTTTTGATTTTGGGGACCCCTTAATTATCGGGGCCCCTGAACTGTATCCATTTTAGTCTTTGCCGTAATCCGGTTTTGCCTCTCTCTGACAAATCACATATGTGGGTTTGACCCTTAAAATTCATTTGTCTCAATTTCAAGTCACCTATACATGTAAGCTGTTGAATATTTTAAAACTAATTTGACTATATTGTGTAAACGGCAACAGCTCCCAGTTAAATTAGTTTTAAAAATTCCAAACACATATTCCTTACACCATATAAAATGTGACGTTTCCAGTAATACGATGCCATAATGTATTGGTAATGGAGGGATCCGATATGCCACTCAATTAGCTGGCGTCCCATGTAGGTCTGACGTCACAATCATAAAGTACCGTCAAAAGTGTACGAATTGTATATTTTTTATTTACTTACTATTTATTAAACAATCTGTTGAATATTTTGAAACTAATTTGACTGGACGCTGTTGCTGCCAAGACAAATGAGTTTCAAAATGTTCAACCCACTTACCAGTATTTAAGTCTCAAATGATTGAATTCCTTAAAATTGGAATTCTGAGAATTCTTGATTCAAAGTATATAAATTGATGCCAACACGCGTAAAAGTGGGCGGAGCTTAGTTAGAAATGGGATGGGGATTGTTAGAAATGGATATCTCTATTAATATTCGTACGATCAAGTGGATATAGGCCTATTCCGGTGATAATAAAACCAAATTGGTATATAATTGTAAATATTCTTTGTATCTAGCATGATGCGTTGAATGGTGCACGTGCTCGTGTGCGAGGGTGTGCGCGTGTGAGGGCGCGTGCGTGCGTGTGAGGGTGCGTGCGTGCGTGCGTGCGTGCGAGTGTATGTCCGAGGATGCGTGCGTGCACACTTGGGCTTATCAAGTAGAGAAAAACAGCAGGGAAATCATATGTTAGGGAAATTAAGTATGTATGCATATGGACGTTCTCACAATCAACTAGTGACTGGCAGAACTCCTTATAACGAGTTTATAAGGGGCAAGGCTAGAAAGGCCATTATAAGTATGGCCTTAATGAACAATCTGAAGATTTGCTATATCAAGACGCGGGCATTCTGATGGTAGAATCTCCGGTGACGTAAGACGCCCAATTAAATTCCACCTCCTGGCAAATACTGCGCAAAGATTATACAATGCATAAACAGGTCAATGGACCATTCCATTTTTAGCTGTGCCTCGCCCGTCTCTAGCTCAGTTTCAGTTTTCTTTATTTCACTCAGTCCGTTATTAAACGGAATATGAGGGTACATAAATCAATAAACATGTGACGGTAGAGATCTGTATACATGAGAGTACTGACATTATTATTATTATTATTATTATTATTAGTAGTAGTAGTAGTAGTAGTAGTAGTAGTAGTAGTAGTAGTAGTAGTAGTAGTAGTAGTAGTAGTAGTAGTATTATGATGATGTTGATGCCGCCGCTTAAGGAGTAGCAGTAGCAGTAGCAATAGCAGCAGCAATAGCAATAGCAATAGCAATAGCAATAGCAGCAGCAGCAGTAGCTGTAGCAGTAACAGTTGTTGTTGTTGGTGTTGTTGTTGTTTTTGTTGTTGTTTTTGTTGTTGTCGTTGATAACACATTTATTGTTGTTGTTGCTCTTGTTGATGATGTTGATGTTGTTGTTGTTGTTGTTGTTGTTGTTGTTGTTGTTGTTGGTGATGTTGTTATGTTGCTTTTTGTTTTGAAAATCGTAAGTATTTACACATCCTGCTTAGTATCGGTCTATTACATATTGCGAATAGACCTTTGGTTTTTTCACATGTATTCTCCCTTATATAATAATGAGGTATATATCGGTGTCTTTCTCTCACATATTTCTGACAGTGGAAGAGAAAATGGATTTCATCTTCTATAACATTGCATATACTACAAAGGCGCTCATTGCGTTCTATTCCGAGCCATCTCTTTGTCTCAATAGCGAGTTGGTGATTTAGCGTACGAAAGTGGCAGAATGTTATGGCGTCCCGGTATGGGAGTAATTTTAGGTATTTCTCGGGCTCAAAATTTGATTTAATTTGTTTATAAAACGTCAGTCGCGATGATTCGGCTAATGCTCTAGACCATTTTTCTATATATTGTTGTTCTAAAATATGTTTGGTTTGTTTTATTAATTGTTTAGTATTTATTTGCTCTGTCTCAAATAAACTTAGTTGACCTGTGCTCTCCAGAATAGATTTGATAGTTTCAACCCATTTAAACCGTTTATTTTGTTTTGTCATGCTCCGTCGCCGTGTTGGGATTGATCGATCCCCGAATGCCCTAGCTATCAATTTTCTGAAAACTATTCAGGTAAGCGGTTTAATATTTTGTAACTAATTTGACTTGGTGCTATTGCTGCCTATGACAGCAATAGCGTCCAGTCAAATTGGTTTCAAAATATTCAACAGGATATTTATTAAATAGTAAAAACATATTATTCGACAACACCGCATAGCCCGTTTTCAAATATTCGTTCGCGACTTACTTATCTACGTCATTCATGACGTCATTTATTGTGATGCCATTCTACACGCTACGTAGTTAAGTATGACGTCATACGAACGATGGATGGATAGAGTGGAAAGGTCTGTTACATCCTGCGTGATAGAGAGCGGAATGTTAGTCTTTACCTAGTCGAAGACATCGATAGAAGCACTCCAAGGTCGAATACCGATACCATTTTGGAAGCATAATACTTGAACAACGGGTGTCTATAGTTGGAATCTTGCTATTCTTCAGCGAATACCGAATAGGCCTACTGGTAAAATGAAATAGCTGGAGATTTAAGAGCTGATATATTGGTTAAAGAGGGTTCTAACCACGAACAGATGGACAAAACAATCAACCTGGCAAGGCTAAAAATTTAAGCAAATTTTTTTGAGAAATCCATTTTTCAATCTGCCTTGAAGAGTGTATTGCCCCTTTATGTTGCATACAGGACAAAATTGTATAGTCTCATACATCCATAAACGCGAAAATTGGCGAGGCAACTATCTGCGGTTATGAAAAGGCGGCAGTATGGTTCCGTTGGTCCAATGTTGGAATTATATTGGATTATCGGTAGTTAATATGTAAAGCTGGGCCAACATTGTATTTACTTTGGTTAGTTGATAGTACGATAGCTACGTTGGGCTAACATTGTACGCAAGTGGAAAAACTTAACGTAAACCCAACGAGCAAGACAGTTTACTATGGCGGACCAACGAATAGACGGTGACACAATGTTGGTCCGACATAGCATTGTTTGCTTGCTGGAAACGAGCTTGCTAGGTTAGGATGTATTGGCCAGTGGCCATAACTACTTATGAATGAGAAAAAGATTATCCTTCCATTTTCTACATAATGATTGTGCCCTGCCATTTCACTGTGTCTATGCAATAAATGAGAGTGAATACCCTCCCATTAGTATACTTGAGCAAGATATTACAGCTGCACAATACACTGATCATACATGCATACTGCAATGCAATAGGAGGTGCGGACAATAACTTGCTTAAAATGGAACAGTTTGGAACCGTTTATTTTATTCTAAAAAAAACCTCGACAGTGTTACAGAGAGAAGGTATATACAAAATTTACAAATTTGTACGATTATTTTATAATTAATTATTAGCACTATTTTATCAAACAATATACCATTCAACAAACAGTAGTTTCTCTAATTTAACTCCAGAAATAGTTACGCTATAGATATGTGTTGCGCGTATTAAAGGACGGGGAAAAGCGACTACCGTAATTCATCCTGCTAGTAAACCCACACAATAATACAACATACCACCCACGCATCCTGTCTTCAGCTTCTATCCTCTGTTTGTTAATTCCAAGTAGCTATAAATGAAAGCTAAACTTGGAATTGGTGTGGTGACGCCAACGTTTGGATTTCAAGTGCATAAATTATACAGTGATTGGACTTTAGTTTCTTCAAGAACACATATACAGAGATTAAAAACATATGTGTAAAAGAGACATGTGTAGTGAGTCTACTACAGCCGCTTGATCGAAGGCAGTGGTCTCAGCTCAAGCATGACTGGTGTAGCAGCAGCAGCCTGAAAATGTTGTGTATCTGGAGCATGCATAGAAATTAATGGAAGTTTGTTCCCGATTGGAATGATGCGTGGGAAAAGGAAGAAGCGATAGCGAAAGATTTTTACATTGGATGTGCTGTAGTTTAAGATCATGTTCTGTGCGCCTTTAAGTTTTCTTGCAAGATATCATGGTCGTTGTCATCCTTAATTTCTCTGTACATGATGGTGTCATCTGCAAAGAGGCAGATCTGACAGTGGATTCCTTCAGAGGTGTCGTTTACGAAGAGAATGAAGAACACGGGTCCTAGCACAGATCACTGTCCGGATGTGACAGCGACTGGTTCAGGATGGATTCCATTGGCTGAGACCTTCTGTGAACGAGCACATGTGTGTCTTGTCACTGATTCTATAGTGATCAAGGCTTGTCAGCAGACGCTGATGGGCAACTACAAAGGCCTTGCTGAAGTCAAGATGGCATCAATTGGCCCCTGGGGTTTAGCACCTTTGCCCCGTCATCTATGGCGAGTGCAAGCTGCGTCTCGCAGGAGCGGCTTCGTATGAAGCCATGTTGATGGTTTGTGAGGAACTGGCTTGCATCTAGGTGTTTTAAAATATGACTAGCAATGGTATGTTCCATGCCTTAGCACAGTATGTAAGTGAGCGAGATTGGACGATAGTTTGCGGAATCAGTTTTTGTGCCCTTCTTGTATATAGCAGTGACTAGAGATGTTTTCCAGTATAGTGGGAGTGACCCACTATTGTACGATTGCTGAAATATATGTGTAATCATAGGTGCCAAGGGTGCTGCGTGGTCATGTAGAAATCGGGCAGGGATGTCGTCCGGGCCAGTAGCCTTCCTTATGTTTACACCAAATAGCCGTTTTCAACTCCATTTTGTTGTATGTTTAACTCAGCTATTGGTGCATATTTTGGTGGTCCAAGATTTGTAATTTCTGGGTTTTACTTTGTGAAAACAGACTTGAACTAGCTGTTCAGTGCCTCTGCTTGGTCTTTGTCTGAGATACATAGGTTGTTATCGAGGCTTACGGCTTGTATACCAGAATTTTTCTTCTAGTGGCCTTCAGGTAGGTCCAGAGTTTTTTTGGATCTGACGTTAAAGAATCGAAAATGATTTCGTTTAGGTATTTGTTATGTGCCTGACGAATTGTTTTCAAGGCCTTGTTTAGGTGATAATGAAACTTATTCCAGCCCTGCTGTTGTTTTGTGGTCTTTGCTTTTTTTAATATCCGTCCTCATTTCTCGTTTGATTGATATTTAAGGCACGATTCTGATCTACTGCCGGTCATCTTACAGAGTATGTTGTCTCCATTATTCTAAGAATTGAGCCTTTAAAATGTTGCCAGTCTGCTTCTGATGACTACAGATCTGGATATCATATTGCATTTTCTTTCAATCTGCTTTTGTCGTCTCGTGATTTGATTTCTTATATAAATAGATCTTGTGTGGAGGGTTTTTAGTCCTCGTTGGCTTAGCATTGATGTTTAAAATGCTGCTAGGTGATCACACATGCCTGGCACAGCTTCTGAGTTATTGAAACTGACTGGATTTGATGATATTACTAGGTCTAACGTTATACCTGTGGATGGGCGGGTTAATTCAGTTACATATTGGGTAACTCCAAAGGTTGCCAGGAGATCTAACAGATGTGCATGCTGTGCATGGGTTGGCGGATTTGTCTTGCGCCGGTTCTCTTCCTTCCAATCAATATCACCCAGGATCATATTTGGTGGGTAACTGGCCTATTTCGTAGAGATTTTACTGATGGAAAGTTATAATTGATTGGGTGTGTTCTTAGGCGTTGATGGTGGCCTGTAGAAGTTACCCAGGTAGTGATTTTTGCAATTGTGTAAGCTTAACGTCACCTATATCAGCTCACATTCAGTTTAAAACCCAACAGTCTGAATAGAAATAATGTCCTGCTTCAAAGCTATGAATATTTCACCCACCTTCTCCAGTCTTTCTGTCACGGCAAATGTGTTTCATAGCTTTCTGGAAAGGCATGACTTGTTGTGACAGATTCATCAAGTTTTGATTCACAACCAAATATAATATCTGGGCTGGACTAACTTGAAAAGAGCTGCATGGTCCCTGCTGTTAATGTGGTCACACTTTATTACCATTGCTGTGGGATATGTCCTGTCCACCTTTCGTTTTGCATATGATTTTGTTGGTATTGATGAATCAGTTGATTTACCGAATGATTCTTTTTCTGAGTGATCAGAGATGGAGGTTGATGTTTCAAAGTCTACTGTGCTGTTGAAGAAACTTGGTGTAAGTGATAGAAGACCACATACGCAACAAACCCAAGAATAATTTCCCATGGAACCCGGTTTCATATGTATCCCAACATATACCTTGTTGGTTGTCTATAGGTTACAACCTGCGTGCATATTCCTCAAGGATATTTTGGTGTGCGTGGTCCCAGGTTTAGTTCAATTTGTCCACTGACTGTCAGGCACATGAGAATATAGTAGGCTTTATTTTTGGGTTTATTCTTCGTAGCTCGTTACATCTAGCTTTATTCATCAGTGAGACAGTAATGTTGTTGTTTAGGCAGTTTGCTGATTTTTACAAACCTGATAGATAAAGTTTCATCCCTATTTGAAGGCATCATACAACATCATTCGAAATCCCCTCGCAAACACCACACATACACACCCACCTCCTCCCCTCCCCCCTCGATAGCTTAATCAATATACAGAGAATAGTAAACGTGTTAAAGGTGCACATTCACACCAAAATGCCTGAAAATAAAATTGTCAGAATTGTATATCTTCAGATGCGCAATCTATGTACAAAGATGGAGCGAATCTAAACCAATTGTGACACATGGGGATTTATCACGCATAAACCAATATAATTCAGGCTGCGAAATTGAATTTAAGACACGAGTCCCCATTTCAACTGCACAATAAAACAAATATATCAATTCAGACGGAATAAAATCACCGTATGCCAAGATTTACCCCGCCCTGCTACGTTGAGGTACACAATTTAAGCCTACGAAGCATACGCCCCGAAAACTGTCATATCCCAACACCTTGGTGCGAACGTGCCTCCTTAATAAACAGATCTTGCTAACCACTTGAGATCATATAAAGTCTAAATATACTCATTATGAATTTACACAGTGATATCATTTTGCCTGGATTTGTTCATTCATTAACTTACTCATTTTAAATGTATATGGGTGAAGATGACAATCTTTACCTATAAGCTGTTTCCGTTCTCTAGCGCGTATTGGGCAGTCATACTAATAGTGGAATCCATCTCCCATTTGTTTATTTTATCACATATAGAGCGCATACGGTCGTGCCTAGGTATAATTTGGCCATACATCCCCACCTCTACTGGTAATTAATCTGCGATTAAAATCACTCAGGATCTTCCTTCTTTTTCTTTCTTTCTTTCTTTCTTTCTTTCTTTCTTTCCTACTCTTCGTCAAAAACTTCGTACCTCATCTCTCCTACAGCTTTTATCCAATCAACTCCAAACTTGGTCAACTTCTGCTAGCCAGTCTTGAATCATGTGCTCGTGCTTTTCTCGGATTCGCCTAAGGGCTTCGAGCGACCTACGGGTCCGGGGGCAAAAAGTCCAATAGGAAATGTATGGGGATTTTCAGTATTGATCTTTAAACTGGTACTACACCTAAAGTTCTTGATCGGATCACTACTGTAGCCGTGGATTGCTCAGTCGGGTACAAACCGACCCGAGTTAGCTATGTACGAAACGGCCCGGCCTGAGTTGTTTCAAGCCACGCCCCCATTGCGTCTATAGGCCAGTGCATGTAGCCACCGCATAGAGAGCGTAGTCCGTAAAAAAAGCCTATGGCGCACGTGCACCAGTAGGAAATAGCTCACTCATGCTGTACAGAGAGCGTGGGGATGGCATTCCTATGTCCATAGTTAACAGTAATTTAGGGAATTTCTAATACTGGGCCCTTTCCAAGCATCTTGGTGTGAATCGACACCAGGATTCGTTGGGAAACATGAATCTCTTTAGAGATTTGAAATCGGTTCAGTATTGACGGAGATATCAGTAAGAGGAAATTGGTCTGAATAATCTTCCAAAGTTGGTTTAGATTCCCAGCGTGCATGTGCTAACGTGACGTCATAAACACGTGTTCGTCATATGCTATTCCCCGTATGAAGTGCGAGATGATTGGTTGAGCTCTGCTGTGGTTACTGTTGATTGGTCACCATACAGTAGAAAAGATCTTGCTCTGGTAGTATTCATCAGTAGTTGGACGTGGTAGCTCAGGCAGTAACGAACAGAGCCGTGAAATCGGCGACTCCGCGATCGCGTCTCTGTTTGGCCAACTGACGATTGCTGGAAACATAGGCAATCTCCTTCACTCATCTGTGCCTCTCTTCACCCAAGAGTATAACTGGGTACCAGTTAAAAGCTGGAGAAGTTACCAATAATAAAACCCACCTAGAATGGCGTGAATGGGACCTGGAATCAGGGACTCGATAGACGCCAATCAAACCAATAACTTCTGTATTCCTACACGAATGCAGCTTATTTCAGCTCCGGTACTAGTTTCAGTGGCTCGCCAATACAACGACCTCCAGCCCAATTTTTACAGCCAACGGGGTCCAATAAACTAATACTAAAACTAAACGAAGGGTTCCCACCCGCCAACTACAGGGGCCTACCGTGAGCCGAGTCACCGTTTTCGGTCTGTAACAACCAAAGACCAGTATGTGAAACGATTGGCCTGTACTGATGTCTCGCCGAACTTGCCATACCACGCCAACTAGTGGAGACTAGAAGTAGCTCGTATCTAGTGCATCATTATGTTTTTAACTTTCGTTTCTGTCGGCGAGCATTGCCTTCAGCGTCGCCACTGAGCTAGGCGACGCGGATGTCTTGTGCCATAAATCTATAGCTAGTCTCTTCAGCCAATGGAGGTAACTTCACTTCTGCACCAAGTTTGCGTGCTTCAACCCCACAGTAAATTAGATTGTTATATGACTTGTATTTAGTTGGTGCCAATGTTTATGAAACGCCAATAATTTCTATTACTACACTTATTCCAAAGAGCTTCGCCAATAGACGCCAACATCGAGCTTCGCCAACCAACGCCAACATCGAATTTCGCCAACAGTGGTCCGCATACACTGATGACTAACAAGCGCCAACCAGAAATGTATTGTGCTGTAAAAGTGAACATTGCGCTGATGATTAATAGACACTGTTTGTTGTACTATAGTTATCTTATTTTCTGTAGCGCTGATTATAAGCAACGCCGTAGGTCAGAGCGTTCATAAATACGGCAACGCTTTTTCACTAGAGTCGCCTTCGTGCCTGTGCCAACAGGCTCGAGATACGTTGACTAAACATAACTAGTATTAAGCTCATGGACGACTGCTCAAATGAAGGAGTGCTGTTTATTATAAAGCCTCTTTCCTGGCACTGCTGCCGTAAACATAGCATGCCAGACTTCCATAATTGCCCACCAACTTTACGGCTTTCTAAATTCTGGGAGGGAGCGGGAAGAAGGGAGAGAGAGTATAGCTTTCATAATAATAATAATAATAATAATAATAATAATAAAAATAATAATAATAATAATAATAATAATAATAATAATAATAATAAGAAAGAAAGAAAGAAAGAAAGAAAGACAGAAAAAAAGAAAGAAATTGCTAAAAAAAAAAATACCAGATTTTCTATTTAAAAAATAACAGAATCCGTAATTTCGTAAATAGGTTCCTAGTTAGGTTTAGATTTCCTCAACTAAGAAGGCCTATGATAAGCCCGCAAGACGGTCAATAGGACAGGCTATATCTCATCGTAGGTAGTTACATATTCGCCGTATGGCCCCATTATAATATGGTTGGTTCACATTCACCGCATTCAGATAGGTGTCGGTATGTCCTGGCATATCGCTCATAATGGGTTCGGCCCCAGGATGTCGCCCATATGTTTAGATAGGTATAGGCATACGCTTACGGAGTAGTGAGATTTAAAACTATCTACCATGAAATAATTTCGGCTCAAATTTAGGCCGATTCATGGTTTTCGTTGCACCCAGTCAAATTAGTTTCAAAATAGTCATCAGCTTACCTGTATAGTTACCTTGAAATTGGAAGTCTGGCAATTCATTATTCAGCATATATATAGACATCGATTCCAACACGCAAAAAAGGGGTGGAGCTTAGCTAGAAATAGGCGTGGCATACCTAGAAATGGACCCCTCTATTGAAATTGGCATGAGCAAATTGAGCATTACAGGGCTAATACCACTTGTTAATGCGTGGTCCACACAATATGGACCACTTGTATTAAGAGAGCACTCGTATTTATAGGTCACATATTTTAACAAGGCCAATCATAGATTGTAGACCCTTGCCATCCCGAACGCACATAGACCCGAATACAATACACTCATCCTCTGACGGAGCGAGGGTAATTAATACCACTTGCTAATGAGCCTTTTCAGGTTGTCTATCCATCATATTACGTCATATGACGTCGTAATTAATTAAGTGACGCGTAGGATAACGTCATAATAATGACGTCATGACTGACTCGACTTAGCCCATCTTAAATGCTTAATAATCTGACCGGTTGTACGAATTGTATGTTTTTGTTATTTAATAAAAATGCTATTGAATATTTTGAAAATAATTTGACTGGCCGCTGTTGTTGCCATAGGCAGCAACAGGAGCCAGTGAATTTAGTGTCAAAATATTCCACGGCTTACCTGTATAGTTCTCTTGAAATTTATCGTCTAGTAGTTCAGAAATCCATCGATTCCAACTCGAGAGTGGTATGGGTGGAGTTTAGCTAGAGATGGGATAAACTGGAAAGGTTCATTGTATTAATAAACCACCACAGTTTTCAGTGCCCTATTGTCTGTAGTATGTTCAGCCCCATAATTTACCCCACATAGACTTGAGCTTTAATAAGCTAATTATATTCCGAATCTAACAAATTCTAGATGAAGTAATTTCAATACGCAAAATTTAGCTTAAATGATGGTGTATTCGTGGTTTTCGGTGCCCTACTTTCCGTAATATGGTCGGTTCCAGAACTTCGCTCACATAGACGCATAGGAGTTTGAATATGCTAGTTATATTGGGAATTTAAAAGAATTCGAACGTGTTTGCAGATCTGTGGTTTTCAATACCCTACCGTCTGCAATATGTGTGGCTACATAATTTCACCCATATGGTTAGATAGGGATATGAATACGCTAATGAATCTTGAAATTTCTACCACGTAGTAACGCTGTAATATTCAATTTAGTAGCCACGGACAGTTGTCAAATGCCAACAATTTACTATATTCAGTATTAGAATCCCAGTTCTCGGTTTGTAATCATTTTTTTTACATATGGCTGTATATAACTGAATATGTACTACTGCTTTTGCACGATTCTACCATCAAGTAATTTGGTAATATGTAGTTACATATTCGCCATATGGCCCCATTGTAATATGGTTGGTTCACATTCACCACATTCAGATAGGTGTCGATATGTCCTGACATATCGCTCATAATGGGTACGGCCCAGAATATCAGCCATATGTTTAGATAGGTATAGGTATAAGCTTACGACGTAGTGAGAGTTAAAAATTTCATAACGTAAATAAGCTCAAACTTAGGATAATTCATGATTTTCATTGCAATATGTTCACACCCAGAATTTCACCCACAAATACTTATAGGAAATATGCTAGTTGTATTCAGAGTTTAAAAAAATTCTACAGGAACGTAATTTCATAGTACACAATTCCATACCGAAAATTGGCGCAAATTCTGTCAGATCAACGATTTTCTGTACCACACTGTTTGCAATAGGTTCGCCCCAGAAGTTCACCCATATGGTTAGATACGTATTGATCTTTCATTATCTTCATTATCTTCTCTTCGAAAATCAGGTATCGACAATTTACCGTACATACAGAAAATTATAGAATTATTCTCGTCTTACCCGAGTTTCAAATTATATACCAATTACAGATGGGTGAATATAGGAGTTCATTTATAGCCATGCCGATGTATATTTATCTAAGCTCCGCCCACTTTGTATGCGTATTTGTATCGATTTTGACACGTTGAACTCTGATTTTATATATATATATATATATATATATATATATATATATATATATATATATATATATATATATATATATATATATATATATATATATATATATATATATATATATATATATGTGTGTGTGTGTGTGTGTGCGTGCGTGCGTGCGTGCGTGCGTGCGTGCGTGCGTGCGTGCGTGCGTGCGTGCGTGCGTGCGTGCGTGCGTGCGTGTGTGTTAAAATCGATTCAAATACACGTACCAAGTGGGCGGAGCTCAGATAAAATTGATTTTAACACTGAACTCTAAATTTATTTATATATACACCTGTGCAAAAGTTAAGCACCACCCTATTTTTACGCACATGCGAGGGTATATTCATGAAGAAAGCAATAGCATAAACATTTATGTACCCATCCATCTTAGTGCAAGAGGTAATAATGCAACTAGAGGAATGCTGATTATGATGGTGGGGAAACACTGTATGTTTTTGTTTGAGCTTGAAAACGAGGCCTGAATATGGTTACGTTGACACAACTGACAACTATTGCCCTACAGTTGACACACGTGGCTAGATTGTCATTAATGGTGTCTGAAAACGAAGTTTAACATCTGTGCACGAGTTTGAGACTGTCATTATTAATACCGGGTATATCCACCTTGTGCCTGGATGACGGCCTGGACACGACGTCTCATGCTGGTCACCAACCGACTGGTACGCCATTGTGGTATTCGTTGCCATTCAATATGGAGTGCGTCTGTTAATTCCTGTAGGTTCTGCACAGGAGGATCCCTCCTTCTCACCATGTTCCCCAGAATGTCCCAGATATGCTCAATAGGGTTCATGTCAGGGCTCCTTGCTGGCCATGGTAGGGTTTCGATGGCATTCTGGCGGAGGTATTCATGCACAGCTCTAGCACGATGTGGTCGGGCGTTGTCATCCATGAATATAGGGTGGGTTCCAGGTGCATGATTTACAAAATGAGGGACCACAACTCTATCCAGTATGGAATCTTGATATCTTTGTCCATTTAGTGTTCCAGGTACAGTCAACAGATCCAGCTTACAATCAAATGAGATGCACCCCCATATCATAACGGAACCTCCACCAAATGGAACTTCTTCCATGATGTTACGTTGGTCGTACGCCGTGCGTCTGGACCTCCATACACGAGTTCGACCATCTGTGGCATGAAGCAGGAACCGACTTTCATCGGACCAGTGTACCCGTCTCCAGGATCTCATGTTCCAGTGTCTTCTTTCGTTGCACCACCTCAGACGCTCCTCTTTGTGGTGTGCAGTGAGGAGAGGACGTCTGACAGGTCTCCTAGCTTTCATGCCAGCAGCATACAGTCTCCTTTTGACGGTAGACATTGACACTCTATTGCGCGTTTCCCATTGCTGGCTGAGCACTCTGCTGTTGGTGAATGGAGATCTCCTAACAAGGCGTACTAGGGCTCGATCATCACGGGCAGTAGTCTTCTTCGGTCTTCCAGATCTAGGCCTGTCCTTCACCTCGTTAGTTTGCCCATGTTTTGCAATCAAACGACTGATTACAGTATGGTTAATGTTCAGCTGTCTGCCAATCTCTCTGCATGACATACCAGTGGTATGCATGCCTATGATTTGCCATTTCACACGATTACTTAACCTTCGTCTTGCCATAGCGGTTCACAATCAAGAGCTAATTCTCTCTGTACAAATAAACCACGGTCATGAACACAAAATTCCTAATCTTGTCGCCTAAATCTGTATGTAATGTTCTACACCTCAAACTGGACTTTTACATAACTGAACACGTGTGCTGTTTCCCGCCACGCACGGACATCAAGCGGCGTGAAGTCATGCATGCATGTGCATTTCGTACTTGGAATTATGTCAGCTAACGCGGGGACAAAATGTATGGCAGCCTAGTTGTACCATCATGTTTCTACGTTCTATTGTTTTTGCTGGTGCTTAACTTTTGCACAGGTGTATATATATATATATATATATATATATATATATATATATATATATATATATATATATATATATATATATATATATATATTTATGTAGGTATGTATGTGCGTGCGTGCGTGCGTGTGTGCGCGGATGCGTGCGTGCGTGCGTGCGTGCGTGCGTGTATGTGTGTATAATTGTAAAAATGTGAAAATTAGAGTTCAGTGATAGACACCGTGTACACGTATTTGACTCGATTTTAACGCGCGCGCGCACACACCACACCACACCACACCACACCACACCACACCACGCACCCGTCTCCAGGATCTCATGTTCCAGTGTCTTCTTTCGTTGCACCACCTCAGACGCTCCTCTTTGTGGTGTGCAGTGAGGAGAGGACGTCTGACAGGTCTCCTAGCTTTCATGCCAGCAGCATACAGTCTCCTTTTGACGGTAGACATTGACACTCTATTGCGCGTTTCCCATTGCTGGCTGAGCACTCTGCTGTTGGTGAATGGAGATCTCCTAACAAGGCGTACTAGGGCTCGATCATCACGGGCAGTAGTCTTCTTCGGTCTTCCAGATCTAGGCCTGTCCTTCACCTCGTTAGTTTGCCCATGTTTTGCAATCAAACGACTGATTACAGTATGGTTAATGGTCCGCCACGCACGGACATCAAGCGGCGTGAAGTCATGCATGCATGTGCATTTCGTACTTGGAATTATGTCAGCTAACGCAGGGACAAAAAGTATGGCAGCCTAGTTGTACCATCATGTTTCTACGTTCTATTGTTTTTGCTGGTGCTTAACTTTTGCACAGGTGTATATATATATATATATATATATATATATATATATATATATATATTTATGTAGGTATGTATGTGCGTGCGTGCGTGTGTGCGCGGATGCGTGCGTGCGTGCGTGTGTGCGTGCGTGCGTGCGTGCGTGCGTGCGTGCGTGTATGTGTGTATAATTGTAAAAATGTGAAAATTAGAGTTCAGTGATAGACACCGTGTACACGTATTTGACTCGATTTTAACGCGCGCGCACGCACACCACACCACACCACACCACACCACACCACACCACGCACGCACGCATGCACGCACGCACGCACGCTCGCTCGCACGCACGCACGCAAGCACGCACACCGCACGTGGAGTAACATATCAGATCCCTGTATTATCCGATAGCTCAGTCCAATGGACCTTTCCAGTGTATTCATCCATCATATGACGTCACAATCAACTACATCGCGTGTATGATGACTTTATAATCAATGACGTCATGAATGACGTAGATAAGTACGTGATGAACGCATAATTGAATACGAACCAAGCTTTGTTGTATGAATTGGATGTCTTTACTATTTAATAAACATTCTGTTGAATAATTTGAAACTAATTTGACTGGGCGTTGTTACTGCCATAGGTATTCAAATATTCAACAGCTTACCTATATAGTTTTATGGAAATTGATAGGCACGGCGTTCGGGGATCGATCTCAACAAGGGCGAGGCGTGGGTGGAGCTTAACTAGGGATGGGCGGAGCATAGCTGAAACTGTAAAGGTCCATTAAATAGATTGATTGAGTGAACCGCATCGGGACCTGGTGAAAAGATGGAGAGAAGGAGAAACTGTTAGGTGTTAGATTAAATTTCTCATAAATTGGTAAATTTGCCTACATTTAAAATTTGTAATTTAGCTAACTGGATTCATGGACCCCATTTTAGATTTAGATTTCAATCGCCATATTAGTTTAATCTATTGTCTGGATTGACTGAAAACCCTCGTATAAGAGCACATCCTCCTCTGCTTGCTCGATCATTCAGCGGCTAGATAGTCCCAACTTTGTCAATTCGTTCGTTTGTTCGTTCAGTTGTATTTATTGACCGCTTACACCTGGGAGTATTTGAGACAAGCATATCCTTGATGAGCCTCTTATGAGGGTTGCGTAGCTCACCCACCCGCCACCCCCACCCCACCATGAAGGGTTGCGAAAATGAAAGAAAAAACTGAAATAATCAAAATTTACTATGTTGCTAGGGTGTCTGAATTGACTGTTCCTGCCTAATGAGTTGTTGTTTGCGGGTATGGAAGGCCATCACCGCCAAAAATACAAAACGCAAATGGAACAGGCTAATTCCAAATGGTCCAGAAAGAAATACCAAACAAACCAGGCAACGCAGTCAAACAGACTAATGCCAAACAGAACAGACTAATGTGTCAAACAGAACAGGCTATTGTCAAACAGAACATACTATTGTTAAAGAGAACAAGCTATTATCAAACAGAACAGACTTATGTGTCAAACAGAAGAGACTAATATCAAACAGAACAGGCTATTGGCAAACAGAATAGATTATTGTCAAACAGAACAGACAACTACGACCAACAGAACAGACAACTACGACAAACAGAACAGACATCAATGACAAACAGAACAGACAACTACGACAAACAGAACAGACATTAATGACAAACAGAACAGACATCAATGACAAACAGAACAAACAACTACGATAAACAGAAAAGACAACTACGACAAACAGAACAGACAACTACGACAAACAGAACTGACAACTACGGCAAACAGAACAGACATCAATGATAAACAGAACGGACAATAATGAAAAACAGAACAGACATCAATGGCAAACAGAACAGACATCAATGACAAACAGAACAGACAACTACGCCAAATGAAATAGGCTAAAGTCGAATAAGCTATTTAGTCAAACAAACAGAGGGGCCACTCTCGTCTCTATCCAAGAGAAGATAACTCTTCAGTCTCACTTGGTACCCATAGAGGTATTGACTAGAGAAAGTGCGCCCAAAACTCCACTATTACGCTCGATGTCGAGCGCTCAGCCTAGCAGGTGTTGCTGTTAGTACGGCAAAAGAGCGACTAGCGGCTCTATGTATACAAACACACCCTTGTTGCGTAAAAAACTACTCGAGATTTTAAAATAAAGTTTGGAACATATGTGGGAGGGTGCATGTTTTAAATAATCGCCGATTTTCAAACATATCGGTTAAGTATTTCAACGAAATCCCTTTCAAAATAGTTAGTTAATATTCATTACTGTTGTTGCTATACACCTGTGCAAAAGTTAAGCACCAGCAAAAACAATAGAACGTAGAAACATGATGGTACAACTAGGCTGCCATACTTTTTGTCCTCGCGTTAGCTGACATAATTCCAAGTACGAAATGCACATGCATGCATGACTTCACGCCGCTTGATGTCCGTGCGTGGCGGGAAACAGCACACGTGTTCAGTTATGTAAAAGTCCAGTTTGAGGTGTAGAACATTACATACAGATTTAGGCGACAAGATTAGGAATTTTGTGTTCATGACCGTGGTTTATTTGTACAGAGAGAATTAGCTCTTTATTGTGAACCGCTATGGCAAGACGAAGGTTAAGTGATCGTGTGAAATGTCAAATCATAGGCATGCATACCACTGGTATGTCATGCAGAGAGATTGGCAGACAGCTGAACATTAACCATACTGTAATCAGTCGTTTGATTGCAAAACATGGGCAAACTAACGAGGTGAAGGACAGGCCTAGATCTGGAAGACCGAAGAAGACTACTGCCCGTGATGATCGAGCCCTAGTACGCCTTGTTAGGAGATCTCCATTCACCAACAGCAGAGTGCTCAGCCAGCAATGGGAAACGCGCAATAGAGTGTCAATGTCTACCGTCAAAAGGAGACTGTATGCTGCTGGCATGAAAGCTAGGAGACCTGTCAGACGTCCTCTCCTCACTGCACACCACAAAGAGGAGCGTCTGAGGTGGTGCAACGAAAGAAGACACTGGAACATGAGATCCTGGAGACGGGTACACTGGTCCGATGAAAGTCGGTTCCTGCTTCATGCCACAGATGGTCGAACTCGTGTATGGAGGTCCAGACGCACGGCGTACGACCAACGTAACATCATGGAAGAAGTTCCATTTGGTGGAGGTTCCGTTATGATATGGGGGTGCATCTCATTTGATTGTAAGCTGGATCTGTTGACTGTACCTGGAACACTAAATGGACAAAGATATCAAGATTCCATACTGGATAGAGTTGTGGTCCCTCATTTTGTAAATCATGCACCTGGAACCCACCCTATATTCATGGATGACAACGCCCGACCACATCGTGCTAGAGCTGTGCATGAATACCTCCGCCAGAATGCCATCGAAACCCTACCATGGCCAGCAAGGAGCCCTGACATGAACCCTATTGAGCATATCTGGGACATTCTGGGAAACATGGTGAGAAGGAGGGATCCTCCTGTGCAGAACCTATAGGAATTAACAGACGCACTCCATCTTGAATGGCAACGAATACCACAATGGCGTATCAGTCGGTTGGTGACCAGCATGAGACGTCGTGTCCAGGCCGTCATCCAGGCACAAGGTGGATATACCCGGTATTAATAATGACAGTCTCAAACTCGTGCACAGATGTTAAACTTCGTTTTCAGACACCATTAATGACAATCTAGCCACGTGTGTCAACTGTAGGGCAATAGTTGTCAGTTGTGTCAACGTAACCATATTCAGGCCTCGTTTTCAAGTTCAAACAAAAACATACAGTGTTTCCCCACCATCATAATCAGCATTCCTCTAGTTGCATTATTACCTCTTGCACTAAGATGGATGGGTACATAAATGTTTATGCTATTGCTTTCTTCATAGCACATGAATATACCCTCGCATGTGCGTAAAAATAGGGTGGTGCTTAACTTTTGCACAGGTGTATATATACCGTGTCTAAAACCACTGTTGTGTCAAACTTACTTGAGATTTTAAAATAAAATTTGGAACATATATAGAAGGGTCTTTTTTAAAATAATCCCCGATTTTCAGGATTCTTCAAAGTAAATTTTGTCAAGTAGACTCCTCATTTCAACGAAATTCCTTTAAAAATAGTGAGCAATATTCATTACTGTTGTTGCTCTCTACCGTGTCTAAGTAGTCAACAAACAAACCACTGTTGAGTAAAAACTAATTACGAGTTTTAAAAATTAAAATTGGAACATAATTTAAATTATTTAGATGGACGTATGTTTTAAATAATCCCGGATTTTCAGTGATATTTGTACCTGAATCAGCGAACTCATTTTCAAAATGGTTAACAATCTTCGTATTTACCGTACCTCCCAATATATAGGCATATTATCAACATGTGTTAAATGGCAGAGAGAAAACAGCTTACTTTAAAACTGAGATTGGAAACTTTAGATGTCTGAGAGAGTCCAAGTTT
>CM067359.1:156583280-156695465 GCA_034401795.1 Chaetoderma sp. LZ-2023a
CTAAGCCCACTGTGTTTGATTAAGCTTTTCTTCTCAATTACACAGCGAGCAGTCATTGAATCTCATATTTGACAGAATCAACACTGACACCTACGCAAAAAATGAACATTAACACAGGTTTCCAAAGACAGAATTACGGATTCCAGCAGCTATGGAAAACGATTTATCTTGAAAATATGGAATGGTGGGTAGGCTGTGGGTAAGGTGGGCTGGATCATTGGTATTGATCATGCCCCAATCTCACCATCAATGAGGAGGTTAGGGATGGATAACCAGCTACCAATATCGACCAATTAGAGTGCCGTTAACCATTCAATGGCAAAATTTTGTCAAGAATATCAACGTATTTGCTTATTGAATTGCATTTGCATGACAAGATAAAACTATTGGTGAAAATTTACCAGTAGAACAACTGGCTCGATTATTTAACCAACCATTTCAGTGGTAAATTGTAAAAGTACTCTTCTCTTGGACATTCATCAAAACCACTGCCGGTTTTGGCCGACTTTACCATGAAAGGGCTAAGCCAACACGTATGGGCATATTAAGTCTACAACTTTTGGCATATTTCTAACACGTTATTACGGAACGGATGGCTGGTTAGATATCATCAGATACTCCGCCAAATTGCCCTATGCGTCGACGTGATTGAGCGAAATGAGGCAGAGATACATGAAAATGAAGCCGTAACCTCCATCGAAATAGTTAACGCTCTCTCCCGTTTTTGTCACGTAAATAGTTTTGAAATTTTCCGCATTTTTTCGGATTTTCCGGAGCTTGTCAGATTATTCCCAACGTTGTGGAATCCGAGTGTATATTGACATAACAACAACAACGGCGGCGGTGGCGGCAGCGACGACGGCGACGACTGCGGCAGCGGCGACGATGGCGACGACTACGCCGACAACCACGATAAACATGACAGCAACAACCGCATGCTATTTACTGTTGATAATGATCTGTATACTGCTTCCTCCAGATGCACATAATTAATCTTATACATGCTCCCCATATATCATTGTACAAATGATCTGTGAGTGCTAAAATCGTATCGTATCGTATCGTATCGTATCGTATCGTATCGTATCGTATCGTATCGTATCGAAGCCGTTGTTCACTGCGGGAAGCAAGGGCTGGAAATATGCGGGTTGTCCGATTTTAGTTTTGCTCAGCTTATCAGTTCATATTTTATGTTTTGGTTAATCATACTGGAAGTAGACTTGGACATATGCTTTCCTATAATGTGACGACATTCAAAATGACGCTTGGTCGGAGCATCAAACGTCAAGCTCATTGAACCCATGCTAACAACTTTTTTCAACATTAACATTTTGCGTTTAGCTCAACGTATGGGTTCATATCTCATCTTTGCTTAATTATATTGAACGCAAACTTGGCTACATGCTTCCTTTTCATGAGAGGGCGTAACACAATGACCCTGGTTCAAAAGGTCCAAGGTCAAGTTCATTGGGAACTTTTGTGAGTAGCTCAACTTTATATTTCATGTTTGCTTAATCATAAAGGACCCAACTCTGGATATGTGTTTCTTTCTAGTGAGAGGCCATGGCACATGACGCATTGCAATAAAGAGGTCAAGGTCACCGTGTCCTTGGTAAAACATTTTTTCAGCACTAACAGTTTTCGTTTAGCTCAACTTAGCAGTTTATACCTCATGTTTGGCTAAGCATACATGGCCTAAATTTAGACACAGGCTTCCTTATAATGAGAGGGCACGACACAATCACACTGCCATCAGAGGATCAAAGCATGTCTCATGTTGGACTAATCTGCTGCACGCAAGTTTGGATACACGCTTCTTCGAAATGAGAGGGGATGGTATAATGACATTGGTGTCAAAAGGTACACGGTCAGTGTCACTGATAAGTATTTTAATAAGCCTATATTTATTATTTATTTGTCAGTCCATCTTCATAGTCCATTGCAAAGTCGTAAAGTCGAACCTTGTGGTTGCATTGCAAACATATTTCTGGTTTAAGTTCTGGTTGCAGGTTTTCAGGTAATCGTGAAAAATGTCTGCTGTCTTTGATGAGTCTCCTGAACACATTCTAGCAATTGCTTTTATGTTATACTAATTGTCTAGGTTTTCACTCAAAGTTAGTTAATCGCACTACAGTAATAATAAATGACTTAAAACACACACTGCCCTAACAAAGATCTACATTTAATCAGTTCTTCTACTAGTAGAGGCGTCTTTTTGTGCATGCGACAGCCCTAGTTCATCTTCATCGTCTAATATATCATTCTCGTCATGTACCAATCTGTTAACATATTGTCCACACCACATCCATCCTCAAACATACCATTCACATCATCTCCAGCATCATATTCATTATCATTAGCTGTCCGGTTGCTGTAACCATATTCAGCACAGTACCTACAAAGATGTTCCAACGACTTCCACAATTACATTCGCAACCAGCTCTACAGTTGCACGGATAAGATGAAGTAGGTTGGATTGGGGATTGGCGGGGTGGGGGTGGAGGGCAGGGAGCTGGATCTCGAAGAGGTAAAACTGGTCTTACGCATCCACCGCCCATCTTTGAACCCCATTGAGTTGGATCCAAGTCTACCACTCGGCATTGTTGCACTTGATGGAATACCCGAAATGAATACTGACGTGCTGCTGCTCATGTTTGAGGCAAATGCCAATGTAGCCAAGTCGAATATGGAATGCACCTTCTGCTTGGTAACTGTTCTTATGTACACATGCCACCTCTTCACACCCCAGCCGGTTTCTGCTTTCCTCCATACCAGACAAGCGGAAATGATTTGCCGCTGCAGATATATCATCTGCAGGCGACGGGCAATGCACCTTTCCAGTTTATCCATCCATCATATGACGGCATAATCAACTACGCGATGTGTAGGATGACGTAATAATCAGTACGTGATAAATGACTCGATGTAGTCCGTCTTAAACCCTTAATACTCCATTAGGCTGTATGAATTGTATGGCCTTACTAATTAATAAACATGCTTTTGAATATTTTGAAACTAATTTGACTAGACAGCAACAGCATCCAGTCAAATTAGTAACAAAATATTCAACAGCTTACCTGTATGGTTTTTTGAAAATTGATAGCCATGGAATTCAGAGATCTATTGATCCCAACACTACCGAAGTGTGGGTGGAGCTTAGCTAGAGATGGGTGGGACATAGCTAAAACTGAAAAGGTCGATTGCTGTGGACCTGTATTCGAAAGCAAAGTGTGGCATCATCTTGAACGAGGAACCTTCTTTCCTTTGCGTCATGGTGCAGATGATGTATCTTAACCCGTAACGGCATATATGAACAATAAGCTGTTAAATATGTCACCCATGGCCACTGCAATGCCTTGCTGCTGTGCCCCTTAACTGAGTGGGCTTTGTTTCTTGGTATTTGAGCATCTATCTCAGGATTTGTAGGGGCAATTGGGAGGACGACAGCCAGTGGGGCCTACCATGCACACACACACACATGATAAATTTGCATGGGTACTACATTGTTCATTACACCATAGGAAACATGAAAAAGGTGTTCCCTGAAAAAATTGGCTTGCAATATATTTTATTTAACCGGTTCCATGGCAAGCAAACGAAAATCGAGCACTGACATTAAAATCACTAAAATAGGCATATCTCAGTCAAATCTCAACATCAGTTGACCAAACTGGTGGCAAAATAAAGGTTAGACAGTGTTAAATATAATTCCAATTTTTGTTTTATAATTAGCTAATATGCATATTAACCCTAATGTGTAGAGTTACTCTCCTTATCAACATTGGCATCACTATCACATGACTCATCATGAGCCTCATCTCTGTCTTCATTTAATACTCATGCAGCGAACTAATAGCCTGGGCGGGAAGAACATTGCCATCAACCCATAATGGCTCTATTGCTTCGTCTGTCATGTTCCAACCATGCTTGTGTATTTCCTCTGACATGTCTGGGTTTCTAATATGTGATCTCTCCCATAAAACACCTGATAGTTGACTCTTCTGATGCGCTGTCCCAGACATATACGGCATAGTGGCAACGTTGTCATCTTAATATTTCGAACAGCATTCAGTGTTTGCTTCCACACTTCTCCTTTATCATGGACAATAGCAGTTGGTCAACTTTCCTGAACCTCGGTAATATTCCAGGAATCACAAGGTTTTGCCAACACTGGAACAAATACTGGCATTCACTCCAGAGTGTTAATTGGCCCACCTTTGTAGCCACTGTATGTATGAAGACCCAAAAGTGCTTCCCTGTACTGTTGTGTGTAGGCCTCTGCACCCTCTGACATATTGTTAAATTTCTTGATACCTGTGCCAGTTTCAAGCACCGCTGTGGCACCATCCACCTTAGTGATGTAATTTAAAAGGATGAAAAAATGTCATTATTTGGTATTTTCATTAGAATTTTCTTGTATCCTATCTCCTTTCCAAAGGGGCGGTATAGTTTTATTCTTGTGTCGGTCTCTTCTTGAGTAGGTATCCGCACTTCAATGGGCTCACTTTTGACTGTCTTCCCATCTTCTGAGGTATGCTCTATCTTCATTTATCAGAATGACCTATCGATCCTTCGGTCCCTCTGCATAGTCATTCTTGTTCCATGTTTATAGCATCACCTGAACAAGTAGTCTTTTGTTCTCATCATTGGTCAGGAATGCTTTCCAATCAGAGTTTTCTTTGTGCTTTCACCCTATTCTAGACGCTTCTCTGCTGCACATCTACGCCTTCTTTGCCTGATCTTTACACAACATTCCCTATACCATGTACCTATCAGTGCTGAATATGGCATCAACATTGCATGGCATCATGCTGAAGAGTTTGTCACATATTGGTCTGAAGTTCTCGGGGATATCCTTCAGGCAGTGCAACAGTGCATTTCCCACTTCTATTACAAGGAGTGCCTTATCTTGAGGTGGCCTTCCTGCAGTATCTGTTTCATGCACCAAGTACTTGAAACCATTGGATTTGTCAGTCTTTGCCAAGAAACTGTCAGCGGTTCCAGTACTGAATGGAACAGTACTGGAGTGAGGGGGTATTTGAACATTTCTGTCAATTCCACCTTTGGTTTCTGTCACTAACTAACAGTGGGAATGCTATGTTCCCTTGCTGTCGATATTCTACCAACTTCTTGCTGGCACCTTTGATTTTGATAGTTTTTCCAGTGTCCTCCATTGCCCTTAATTTCATTTTTATCACTGGTTCAAAGGATTTCTCATGCTTCTTCAATCTCTCTTCGAAAAAGCTTTCCTTTATAGTCTGAGCTTTTGTCTCAGCTATCAGAATATCACTCTCCCTTTCAACTGGTATGCGAGTACCAGAAGAAATGCAATACTTGCACTGGACTTGGCATCTGTGGTGAATGGGTTTATGAATCGCCTGATGGCATCCTGTTTTTCAGGGACCACTCTCACTTTTCTGTATTTCAGCTGTACACAGGTTTTTGTGCGTTGTGTCTAAGCTTGTATTGTCTAACA
Organism: Chaetoderma sp. LZ-2023a; assembly: GCA_034401795.1. Classification (NCBI taxonomy): domain Eukaryota; kingdom Metazoa; phylum Mollusca; class Caudofoveata; order Chaetodermatida; family Chaetodermatidae; genus Chaetoderma; species Chaetoderma sp. LZ-2023a. Next base: position 156,588,757 of record CM067359.1, read on the forward strand.
TATCGGCCATATGTTTTGACTTTTCATGGGTGATCTAGGCCCAGCACTGATAAGCTGCTTGGTTGCTTGTGATTCCAAATATGCCTGTACTTCTTCCACCAGTGCCACCATGACATGTCGCACTTTCATAACTGTTTCCTCCATTGTTTTGTCCACCTGGCACCAGTTGCCAGGTATGAATGATCTAGCAACACTGACTTTACAAAAGTTATGTTGCACCGGGATGCACCGGGATGTGATGTATCAATGTTAGCAACAAACATGGAGAAGAAAGAGAGGTATCAGGTATATTCGTGACCACTGTAGCTGAAGAAAAGATCGACGATCTTGTGTAAGCTCTCTATATACAGTAGAAAAATCATTTGTCTTGACAGATTGGATCAGAGCAAGTACAAGCCAGATGTGATCCATGTACCCAATCCATAAATGTGGTCTCTTCCATAACTTCCCCTCCTTGATCCTTGATGCCATCTCGTGTATTCATATATTCCTTGAGGTAGCTAGACATAACTTCATCAATGCATACGTGATTTACTTCGACGGATTCTGGATGAGGTTGTGCACCGTTGACTTGGAGAAATCTGGCAAAGTATTGAAGATCTTTTCCTTTCCTGGTTTGGCAAGAAACTGTTCAAGCACCAATGATTTATGACAGTTTATTGCCCTTACATAGTGTTTCTCTTTCAACATGCCTTGCGGAGAACAACTTCTGATGAGGCCATCTTCCAAGAGCACATCAGACAGACCTGAACCAGCCATCTTCTTCCCAACCACCTTTCGGTAAACACAGATCAAGTGAAACGTCTCTGTCAAGATGATGTGTTTCTCATATTTCTTGGGATCAATCAAAACTACGGGATAGGCCTTCATACATGATCCAAGGTTAAACAATGCAACTAGGTATGACCGTCCAACCTCTCGGCTGGCCTCGTCAGCATACCACACGCACTCTTGCACGATACTGTACTCTGCGATTGACTGATTTATTACGGTGACGCTATGGGCATCTCCGTCATCGCTGAGTAGCTCCTGCATCATTATTCCACGAGCTGTATGAACTGAAACATCACCAGTCAAAGAAAGTGTTCATAAGCTGGTCAAAATTGTCAAATTCCGAATGGAACAGAGATTCTACATTTGGTTGTCGTATAATCTGGGATGACAGCAGTGATGATGTGTGCTCTATTGCCTCAGCAATTGCTGTTTCAACCTCTAGAAAAACGAATGACTTTCACAATCGCCTGGTCGATTCCGTAATGTTGTCAACTGCTTACTTATGTACACGTGTCTTAGGGCCGTATAGAGAAGAATATGTTTCTGTGTCTTCCACTCAACAGTTGTGAGTGCCCGGCAAATATCATGGGCATTAGAGGTAACACGCCAATTTGTCATTGCAGAGGTATCCTTGATCTTTCCTGTAGCAACATACTTCAGGAAGGTTATCAACTCTGGTTGAATGGTATCATCAGCACTTTCAATATGATCTACAATAGGAGGTCACTTCAGTTTGCTATACTTTTCATAACCATTGCGAACAACATAACGCAAGGTCATTGCAACTTCACTCATAGTGTCTATGGTCCCTAGCAGAAATGCCCTACACACTGCCGACTCGAGGCTATACACCAACTGTGACGCATACTTGCAAGCATTATCTAGGGGTAAAAGGCAATCTTATCTCCATATATCCGCTCGAGTTTTTATTTCAACTTCTCGGAACGATAGTCCGAGTTTGGAAAGGACGAGCTCTCCAAGTCTGAAACACATCTCATGTAGGTCCGCAATCTTAATAATTTCCGATTCTGACACAACGTCCTTCACTATTACTTCACACACTAATCTGAAAGTATGCGCATGTGCTTTCTCAAGCTTCTGCTGATGTAATTTTGCCTCCATTTCGCTACTCACCCAACTCTGTCTGTTAAGTGTGTACTTCTTCCGACCGCTCGGATAAATATATGCATCTGACGCCAAGATGTCTTTGTCTCTGATTCCTGGAACAGTTTGTCGCCCTGTTTCTGTTCAGCACATTGAACAACAGTTCTCCATCCATGAGTCTTAAATTTTGTTGACCCCCTCAGCTGCCTTTACTCCTTCGTGTTTGACAGAAATGCGACCTTCTTTATTGCAAAAAATTCAATCAGGTGCAAACAGCACGGGTGATGTTCCCCCTGGCCTCCTGTGGGCTGGCCGTGATTCACCTAAACAACCAGCAATTGGTTCAGGTACACGAAGACGGTCGAGCTTTTGGCAAAACGTTGGTAACAGCGGCGGTGATAGCCATGTTCATCAGCAACTTCATCTGGCCCCAAATCACAGACTGCGTCTGTCTTGGTTCGACTCTGTGACCCAATTGGCTGAGCCAATCTTTTACAATGTATGTCTTTCTGATCGGAGAGTCTCTCAACTGGATCTTTAATAATTGATAAATATGTGAAAGTATCATTTTTGGATCCTTCATGGTGAACAGCACATATCTGTCGCCTCTTAGAGCTGCCACTGACATCTTCTTGCTTTCTTTTCCGAGTCTACCCCTTGTCCCTCTCCATTCTGATTTACAACAACTGATGAATGTTTAATCATGCGATGCGTTTCGGCCAGTCTGTCACATTTGCAACATTTCATGAATGAAAAACCCGCTTTGGATATGAGCACTATTCATAAGCGAACAGATTCGTGTTTTTGTTTTTAAAATTACCCCAGATCAACTGTTATAAAAATAGATATATAATTTCAGTACATTTAACCCATTGATATATAATTTTTGCCGCCAGTTTGGTCAATTTACGTTGAGATTTGACTGAGATATGCATATTTGAGTGATTTTAGGGTCAATGATCAAATTTCGTTTGTTTGCCATGAAAACGGTTGAATAACACATATCGCAAACCAATTTTTTCTGGGAACATCTTCTTTCTTGTTTCCTAGGGTGTAGTGCACAATGTCAATGTAGCACCCATGACAATTTATCAGAGGGGGGGGGGGGGGTTATGGGTGTGTGTATGGTAGGTCCCACTGGCTGCCGATCTATATGTGATTGTTTATGATCACCTTTCTGGAGGATATCTTTCCTATACGACGAAAGTGCTGCGCACCCTTCGTGCTTGAATCTCCATATCCATCAGACAACATGCGCATCTACGTACAGCTCCTTGATGTACAACGTGCAAATCTAACCATATGTTGCTTGGCACTGCCACATAACACGGAGAAGAAGGTAGCCATCATAGAAGTTTGGCAGGTTGGAGAATGCTTTCACTGCGTGCCAAAGCCTCTAGCGATGGAACAAGGGACGCTTGTTTCTTAGCAGTAAAGAGCAGCCGTCGAAGAGGTCAGGCAACTTCTTAGCTCCTGGAATTGATGCAGACCCCTTCACCCAGCACCAATATTGACTTCGACACACTTGTCTAGAGCCAGATAATGTTTTTCTGCAGCAGATGGATGTCTCTAAACGCTTTGCCTTCCATTGGCTTCCAGAATGCTTCTGCACATGATAGGGCGTTGCCACAGGCCACACATTCGTTGGCCACAAAACCACTCGTAAACGATATTTCCCAGAACGAGAATATAGTAAAATCTCTAGAGCTAACAGCTGGGGTTTTTTGGGGCAGGTTGTGGGTGTGGGTAGGGTGTTCGGGTGGTTGGAGGTTGGGGGTGGTGGAGTGGCACTAGATGTAAGACATCCCATCTTAAATACCTGCCATCCCGTGCTACCGAAAAGCGATTTCGTATGCCAACTAACTATCTTTAAGCAAAACATATGTGGTGCATGCTACCCTACCTTGTAAATGACATGGATGTGTTCTTACAATAAAGCAGCCTTTTCCACTTTTGCTTATGCCCAAGGATGGCCTAACATGCCAGAGTCTACTGTAGAATACCATTGTATTTTACTAGACATTTAGAGTAACAAACTGAAAGCTTCAGGCAATGTTCAGAACTGAACTCCTTATACTTGCATTGCTTCGTCCGCCAGCGGTACCGAAAAACAAAGTCTGCAAAAATCAAAGATGGCGGCCATTTTTTACAGCCGATTACGTGAAAACATGCAACTGGGTTGTGTTTTAGAATTTTTCTAGAAATGAATGGATATTTATTTAAAGAAAACATAAATACTCAATAAAAATGGTGAATCCTTTACAAAATAAATTAAGTCTTTCAGTCCACTGGTTTGCTCGCTAGTGGCAAAAAAGATGGCAGCCATTTTCAAGGACTATGGGAAAACCCGAACCAAGATTCTTGGGAACCTTTAGTATATTAGCTAGATAATTATATTTATAATAACGTTGAGAATACTGTCATACGCTTAACTGTTCTACGCCTGCAACTATCGAACCCGGACAGGAGGATTTCTTATGGGCTAATGCTCAACCCGGTGATGTGAGGGCATTATCGGCCCTCTTAGAGCCGGATAAGGACTATGCCTATATGCAAGATACGGTACCGAAATATCCTGTCACCCACGTATTAGTTGAAACAAACCTCTCTAGGATCTCCTTTAGAGTGTTTAGAGCAAACCAAGTCTCGATTTCATTATGTGCTGGAGGGAGTGAGGGAGGTATGAGGGAGGGAGAGAGAACGGGGAGTGGGCGTGGGGAATGAAGGGACAGAGGGAGTAAGGGAGTTAGGGAGGGCGAGATGGAGTGAGTGTTCGTCTGTGTAGATTCCTCTCTGTGCGTGAACGCGTTCGAACGTGCGTGTGGGCGTGCTTGTGTGCGTTCGTGCGTGCGTACGTACGTGCGTGTGTTACTAGCAACTATTTCAAATGCCATATATTCCATCAATGACACTCTTTATTTAAAGAGCGAAAGTAATGGCATCCGCTTTAAGTACGCATCTAATGCTTCCTACGCCATTACATCTCGCCGCCTTTTGCCGCGATGGTAAAATCATTGAAGTCGCCACGAAAACCCTCAATATTTCTAATCTAAATCAATTTTGTCTGGGACAGTTTTATTGACCACCCGTCATTGTGGGCAGAGTGCACTATTTGGCCACGTTTACGGTCCCTTCTTTTATGATACCAAATTAATTGCCCTAATAACAATGATACCATCACGCGCATAACGTCACGCGCTCTCTCCATGACGACCTCCTTAAGAGGGGCCCCGACATGCGGCCGCTAGGGGCGAGCAATCTCTTCGATAAGTGAAGTTAGGTGTCATACGAAAAAGTTAATGAGAGGTGGTCTTATAAAAAAAATCTTAATATGACATTTTGCAAGAGCATGAATCAGTTTTTAAACAATCGGTGCGATACAAAACTTTCAACGACTTCCAGTAAAATTAGATTCAAACCGTTGTGGCGCAGTGCTGGGTTAACTTGGCTGGTAACAACCGAGTGCCAAACTCGGCTGTTACCAGCCAAGTCAACCCAGCACTGTGCCGCAATATTTTGAAACTACTTTTACTGAAAGTTGTTAAAAGTTGTGAATAACACCGCTTATTTATAACGCCACCTCTCATTAACGGTTTGCAGTGGTAATACAGGCATGCCTCATTTTTTTTTCTCGGGCGGAACCGTGGCTCGATCTATGGACCGTTAGTCTCTCAGGTTCTGATCGTCAGTTTGTCAATATTTGGTTGTTATCCCAGTAGCCATCCATGATTTTGGAGAATCCATTAGAATTGAGGGAGCCAATCTGTCACTAAAGTAGTCATAAGCAACATACTTTACTTGTTATATGACGTCACAACCAAGGTGACGTAGGTTCGCCATGAAAGAGCCTATAATCCGTTAAGAATATGTGTGAATTCCATGTCTTTGGTGAATTTATAATTTAATTTATATTCTGCTTGCGATATTATGGCTTAATTATGCTATGATTCCCAACATCCTATTTTGCAGAAACAAAATGCTCAAGAATGGTAACCTTTTACTTTAAATGTATTGCTTTCATAACCAGCGTGGACCATCACATTAATAACCAAGACTTAAAGGACACTCAGAAATAAGTTAACATGTTTCCAAAATAAAACAGAAACACGTTATTGACAGGGAATCGAAACCACAATTGACGAAAGGGCCAAGCTTCATAGCCCACGAAACGCTTCCACCACACCAACGCAGCAATACGCTTCAGCTTCTGGCCTTGCGGCGTTGGCGTGGCGGAAAGGTTTGCGGGCTATATTACTTGACGCTTTCGTCGGTTGTGGGTTCGATTACCAATGAATGCCAAAATACCGCAATGCCACGACTGCGTGCATATCTAACAAACATTTTAGTTAGTAAGAAACGTGTTGTTGAATATTTTGAACATAATTTGATTGGAGGAGCCAGCCATGTCTTCCAATCCAATTATGTTCAAGATATTCAATAATATGTTTCATTGCGTTTGCTGGGCGGTCCTGTACAAACATCGACACAACACATCCCTTTATTATGTAGAAATTTTTTGGTGAATATATTGCCGCCAATAGTTCTACAGAAACGCATTGCTCAACAGATTTGCGGTACTGGTGACGTGAAATAAGCTTATTGCGATCGGAGAGATGCGGGCGATGGTAATTGCAATTTCAACGATGCCATGATAAAAATATTTTCAAACATTAATTTTAAATCAAATCCTCTCGGACATTTTTATTGACCCTTCAATGTGAGCGAAGCTGTTTATCTCACATTTATGGCTCCGTTCTTTAATGTTTCCTGGCATAAATTGTCCAATCGTGATTCGGTCGTTTGCATAAAGATGCACTTTAAAGACTATGCGAATTGACGAGAAGCATGCATGGCCAATCATCTTCTGATATCATGTCTTGTAAGGGTTAGTACTCATGTTATTAGGTGGGCTTTCTTCATTGATCCGAATTGTTATTATCGATTAATGTAAGTACCTGCCTTTCGTAAAATCTCATCTGGAATGACCTTATGGAGGCCCGACATCGCCGCTAGAGAGAAGCAATCTATTTCGTTAAGCGAAGTCAGATGTCATAAGAAAAAGTAATTGCATGGTGGCCCTATGAATAACATCTTGATATGATATTTTGCAGGAGCACAAATCACTTGTTAAGGAATTGGCGCTATTCAAAACCTTCAAAAATGTCCAGTAAAATTATTTTCAAAATAGTATGGCACGGTGCTGGATTGACTTGGCTGATAACAGCCAAGTTGGACAACCTTGATAATATCGACATGTCTCGTTATGTCTGGCAAAACCAGGGTGCAGGTTCTGACCGCCATTTTGTTCTCCCAGTGACACACTCAAACATTTGCAGAATGGAAGGATGTGATATGTCACTCAAGTCTGTGACGTCATAAGCAAAATACTTTACTTGTTATCTGACGTCACAATCAAAATGATATAGCTCCGTCACGAAATTGGTTGTAATCTGTTCAGGTGTGTGAATCTCATGTCTTTGGTGAATTTACAATACGATAAATACCATGTTAAATGGTCAACGGCTTAGCTGTATGTATGATTAATAATAGTACTGACACATGCATGAGGCCATATACTGTCTGTGCAGCTGCGTACACGTTTAAAGGGACTTTGATATGATCCGGTAAAGTCATCGATCTTGTCTCGGATGGGGCATAGAGTAACATTGGATAGGATTTTCCAAATTCTGTTGAGGAACACAATGGGCCGCAGATTGGCTGGGGCCCATTTAGCTGCTTGGGCTTTTGTAGTGCGATAAGGGTGCCTTGGCATACACCATCGATGGGAATGTGGTGCATAAAGGCTGAATTGATTAGGTACGTGATCGGTTTTGAGTTAATGTCAATTCCGTATTTGAATAGTTCATTGCTCATGCCATCAGGTCCAGATGCACGTCCATTTTTCAGGGCTTTAAGTGCCTTTTCACCTTCTGCTGTTTTAATTGGTGTTAGTAATGGCCTGGGGTCTCCTGCGAACGGATTCAAGGGCTCATCATCGTGGTCAGCGAACTGTTCCTTGAACCACTCTCTAATTGCATTGGCCTCCTGAGTTGCGTATGTGTACAGTGAGTGGTGGTGTGTAGTCAGTAAGTATCAGAGCTCAGGCTGCCTGAAACATTACGTGAAAGTCATCCGTGGCAGTGATTTCATCTGCTAGTGAGTATGCTTGTTGAATAGCAAGATCTTTAAAGCGTTCACTGATGTTGCACAGAATGTTATTGCGTTCCCTGCGTAGTTTGGCGCGGTCTTCACTTAATCTTTGGTCACTGATAGATGCGCAGCTGTAACGCTTTTTGCTCTGCTGAAAGCTTTACTACTACAGGGTCATCAGTATACCTAGTTCTGTTGTTGTTTTTGAGAACTCGTATGGTGCTGTGGGTAGTTAATAACAGCGTAGCTATATAACTCACCTTTCCAGATTATCCCTCCATCATCTGACCTCGTATGAAGTCATAATCAGCTCAGCACATGTATGATGATGTCACAATCATTACGCCACAAGGGGTTCGATATAGACTGTCGTCAAATCTCAAAGAGTCCGACACGTTGGATGAATTGTATGTCTTTGTAATTCTTTGCTATTTAATAAACATGCTGTTAAGCAGCAACAGCGCCAAGTCTTATTAGTAACAAAATATTCAACAGCCTACCTGTGTAGTTTTTTGGAAATTGATAGTCAGGGTGTTCAGAGATCGATCGATCCCAACACGAGCGAGGTGTGGGTGGAGCTTAGCTAGAGATGGGCGGGGCATAACTAAAACCGGAAATGTGAATTACCTTGAAATCGGGATTCTGGAGTTTCAGAGTGTATAATTACCGGATATATACATTTGACATTGCCACCCCAGCTCAAAGTTAATAAAAGCGTCAGAATTTGCGATGATATAGCGGCATCTGCACGTTCTAGGTTTTACTTCCGGTATAGGCCTAATAACAAGTAGTAAATTCACGAAAATAGTCTCCTCTTGGGCTAAGAAATTATTATTTTCTTGACAAATCTTGGCCATTAAAGGGTTTGTAGTAACTTAGCTACGTATAAAAGGTTACTCACCCAACAGAGGTCTCGAATCGGCCCGTGGAACCAGCGGCAGATGTGCGCAGTTCGGATTCCAAGGTACGACTGCCGGGCGTCCGTAGAAACGGCGGGAATCAGCTAGCCCGGCAGCCGCGAAACACGAACTACGGAACTGCGGGATACCGCCAGCACCACACTCTCTCCTGTTTATAAAAACATGGTTATTTAATTAAAAATCTTATCTAAAAATCTAATCCTTAAAAATGTACATACCATAAAAAAACACACAGGCATTGACGCTCAACTGCTAAATGTAGAATTAGAATTTACCAATTAAAATTTTTTCCCCCATAGGTGTTAATCCATCCAGAAAGAATGAGCTGTTAATAATAAAACAGATGGATAGATCAACAGCTGCCGGACGAGGGCCATCGTTACAGATTTTAAAATAGCATAGCATCCTAACTAACATTAAGGACAGTGGTTTTCCACCACAGCAAAAAACTGACAGAATTTACGGAATTGCCGAATTGATAAAGAAGTAATAAAAATAATCTCACATGAATTTAGTGGAAGTGTTATCTGAAATTAACATATGTGAGATTCTAGGAAAACCTATGAATATTGCATATTTTTTAATTTTGTGAACATTTTTAACCGTAACATTTATGATATACCTCTTATATAATTGAAACGGATCTGAATCCACAAATTTAGGAAATCCGGAAAACCACTATCCCTTATCACAATAAAGATATCTGAATGAAGCTAAAACGGAACGGATAATACAGCAGAAGAGAGAAACATATGAATTTGCGCTATGACTAACGCGCCAATTATTTCGCGCATTATGAAAAGGTAAGCGCAAGAAATGCATCTGCACGATTTATGCAGTCTTTGCTAAATGCATATTATAAATATGCTGTCATATACAAGACTTCTGCATTATAGAGTAATGCACATTGTAAATATGCATGAGTTATGCATTATAGAGTAATAATGCATCATTGCATCATTTTAACATGTAATTGCTACACGTTTAATAAATGAAATACCTAGGTATGGCAGTATATAATATGTTGGCCTAATATAAAATATCTGAACTGACCTATGTAGAATTAATATACCTGGGCTATCCTATAAAATATCTGTGCTGACCTAATAAAACTACATATAATATATTTAAGCTACCCTATAAAATATCTGAGCTGACAAATGTAGAACTGGCATTAAATAGCTAACCTAAACTGAATTTCACTATACATAGATGAGTTTGCATCATAACATATGATGCATATACTTATAAAAGCGTGTACATGGATTTACTCCATATACACATAAACAGAGAGCATTATTATGACCACACGTCATGACGTACAATAAATACAGTTAACAATACAATGCGTGTGATTAATGTGTAACAATTTACACATCATTTGACAACGCATATTTGCAATGTGTGATCAAGAAATGTGTAAATATAACCACGCATTACTACGCGCAATTATTCACGCATCATTTGAAAAACACGTAATTATAATAACGCGTTCTGTTAGTCATACAGCGATGGACCCCTGTTGGTTTTTGGTATCTCAAGGAGTATTATTGCTGGAAAAAGCCACTATGTGCTTATGTGTCCAACTAATTTAGTTTCCCAAAAACTTACAAAGAATAGAACATCACGATTTTGCTCTTGCTGAAACTAAAGCTAAGATGGAAACGGAACATAAGCCAATGATTATAAATGTTTTCCGGACAAGTTGAATGTCTTCAGTGTCATGCAGAATGTTAAAACTTGAAGTCATAATTTCATATCATCTGGATTACAGTAATTCTTTTAATGTTGAATTACTGTTACCATTGTACATTATCACATTACTATTGTAGTACTGTACTACGACCGAAAAGCTAACTGCAGTCCGCAACAATACCATGACCAAATGAATCCGTAATAAGACGAAACCAGAGGAACGTTTATTCAGGTGGACAAGTAGGGTCCATGAAGACTTACATAGTCTAATTCACGAATGCTTAAAGATCATTCTAATACATTTCATAATCTAGGAACCTGTTGGGAAGACGGCACTGCCTTCCTGTTCGACTCTGAAGGTGTGAGTTTGGAGTTGGTCATCTCTAGGAGATGTGTGATGTATTTCCCCTCGGACCTGACACCTCATGCGCCTATGGGAAAAAGTGTGATGCGGTTCCCCTCGGACCTGACACCTCATGCGCCTAGGGGAAGTGTTATGCGTTTCTCCTCGGACCTGACACCTCATGCGCCTAGGAGAGTGATGCTGTGTTTGGGGACGGGTAAAACAGAGTCGATATCCAGGTCATCTGTCAAAACAGCATCTAGATCATTATGCAGAATTGATGAGGATGGATCAATACCATATGGAATGGTTTCATCCGAATCATCTTAAAAAATGGAAGCACGGTTATCATCAGATAACCTAAGGCCATTATCGGGGGATAATAAGTCATCATCATCGCCATGATCTTCAGAGCTTATAGCACGTCTCATTCGCAATATCCAGAGAGGTAAACAAAATGCTCCACATACGTTTTGGCTACCAGTTCTGCCCCTTGTTCAGGGAGCGCATAGCACTCAACCCATTTAGTGAACTGATCTATGACCATCAACACATATCTGTTTCCCAGTGCAGATGTGATAAAGGGGCACAAAATGCCCATATGTACCCATTCCAAGGGAAAACCAGCATGGAATTCGCCCAGAGCAGCTCTATGTCGGATGGAAGCTTTTTTGCTACAGCTACAAATCCGACAGGATTTCACATACGCCACCACATCACGAGAGTATCCGTGACAGATATATTTAGCCTTCACTCTCTCTAATGTCTTCTGCTCACCCATGTGACTGGCAAGCTTGGAATCATGACAATTCTCCAAAACCAGCTTCTGGAGAGACTTTGGGACAACCAGCAGATTCCGTGTGGTATTTGCTTCTACCCAGAGATAGTGCAAAATGCTATCGACAAAAATCAATTGATCACTACGAGCCCACCAAAACTTGACAGCTGGACTAGCTAAATATAGCTCACGTCAGAAGGTGTGTGTGACTGCTCAATCCATGATACAACTGCCTTTAGATCAGGATCCTCCAACTGACGCTCCCTTAGATCTTCCAAAGAGAATGCGTCTAACCAGTTTGACCTTCCGATAACCTGGTCTGTTTGGGGGACACCATTCAGCAGTCCATCTGGATCGTCGCTGTCTGTGTCGCTGTCTGATAGGTCATTATTACTCAGTTGAAGGGCCCTTATGGTTTGAAAAGCCAAAGGAATTACATCATCAACATCTTGTTCAAATCGAGACCATTGCTGCTGAAGCTTGGTACAATATTTGCACCCACCACATGGTAATGAACTAAGAGATTGGCCAGCTTTATAACAGTGGCAAGGTGAAGAATCACTTGGAACTCGTGATAGACCATCAGCATTAGAGTGCTGTTTACCGGGCCTGTACTGCATCGTCATATTATATTGGGACAGTTCTTCTAGCCATCTAGCTAGTTGTCCTTCGATGTGCTTGAAACTGAGCAGCCACGTGAGACTGTGATGGTCAGTCCGCACAATAAATGACCATCCTAGCAAGTACATACGGTACTGCCTAGTAAATGCTACCACGGCCAGCAACTCTTTGCGTGTAACACAATATTTACGCTGAGCTGGTGTCAACATTCGGCTCGCAAAACCAATAAGCACCTCTTTCCCATTCTGAATTTGGGATAACTCTGCACCAATAGCAGCCGCTGAAGCATCAGTATCCAGTATGACGGTACCATCTGGTGTCGGATAACCGAACACTGCAGGGTTGGCCATAGCACCCTGAAGTGTTTCGAAAGCTACCTGATGCTCTAGAGTCCAGTCATACTCTACTTTGGAACTAGTAAGTGCAGAGAGAGGAGCAGAAATACCAGCAAAACCCTGTATGTGCTCTCGGTGGTAATTCCTGAACCCTAGGAAAGATTCCAGCTCTATCCTGGTCTTAGGAACATGCCAATTAGCGACGCTTTCCATGTTGTTTGGCTTTACAGCGATTCCCTTATCACTCACCAACTTGCCTAAGAGTTCTGTACGGAACAGATTACAATTCTTAGGTTTTAATTTAAGGTTGTGCAACAGGAATCGGGAAAGGACAGCTTTCAAGTTGGTCATATGACTGTCAAAGTCAGTCCCTGTCACTACCACGTCATCTAAATATGCAAGACACTCGCACCAGTTAAGACCTTGCAACACCAGCTGAACAACCCTCTGAAAGGTAGCCGGGCTGTTGCACATACCAAATGGCATCGGGACAAATTCAAAGAGCCCATATCTTGTGATAAATGCGAGCTTGTGGCGGTCCGCTGGGTCAACCTCGACCTGCCAATACCCGGCTGCCATATCAAGTGTGCTGATGAACTTAGCACCACCAAGTGCATCCAGACATGTCTCAATGTTTGGTAGGGTGTAAAGGTCTTTGCGAGTTAGACTGTTCAGAGCTCGAAAATCGACACAGTACCGCACGGTACTGTCTTTCTTCCGAACTAATACCGGGGCTGATGACCACTCAGATTTTGACGGAACTATGATACCTTTCTCTAACATTTCCGCAAGGTGTTTCTCTTCCTCATTCTCAAAACCAAGAGGAGTTTGTCTAAGTTTAGAACAAACCGGTTGTGCATTACCTGTGTCAACCTTATGTCTTATCCCCTTGAACAAACCCAAATCAAGATCATCTTTTGCAAATGCATCCTGATACTCGATTAACATGGATTTAACTTGCGAAGACTGCGTCTCCAATAAACCCAATGTCGACCTCTCATACAGCTCCTGTAAGAACACAGGGACGTCCACCTCAGTGGCTGTAGAAGTCTGTGAACCGTCCTGGTTTATGGGATTACCAGCAAGTTGAAATTCTGTTCTAGGGTCTAAAACCTCCTCAATTTCTGTGACAATATCAAGGTTGTGGTCTTGTTCCAGAGTAATATATTGGGCTGACAGGTTCCTTAACAAAATAGGAATCTGTGAATCTTTGGCAGTGGCCACTGTATGAGGTGTTACCAGATCCTCCAGTTTAGATGAGGCCTGGAGCACAACATCATTCTGTACCTCCTGATCCAGAACACCTGTGGTCTTCACGGCCTCAAAAGGACCAACGACCACTTTCTGCTTCAATGTTCCCCAAGCTACTTGGGCTTCCTTCCCATGAGCTCTCAACATTGATGCTTGAACCGGTTCTCCATTAATTGTCAGACACAGTCTAGTCAGATCAATGGTGGCCTTGTGTGCCTTCAAGAAATCCAGGCCTAATATAATCAGATCATTAATATTGGCAAGAAGGACTGGCCAGTTGAACATCATAGAGCCTAATGCAATTGTGACTGGCTCAACACTTTCCGCAGGGATAATATTGTCTCTACCTGCACCTTCCAATGTAATAGACTCCAACTTCTTTAAAGGGTAAGGTAATTTATTTGCAAAGAAATTGTCAATTACTGTCACTTGTGCTGCAGTGTCCACCACTGCATCAACGGAAACACCATTTACTTTAATGGAAATGACTAGTGTCATAGGGTCATGATTAAACTCATACATGCGAACATCATATGATCACACAGGCGAAGATCTCGGTGAAGCAGAAGGTGATGGCGACCATGTACGCCTCGGCTCTGGACACTCACGGGAAATATGCCCCTCTAAATTGCAATTAAAGCACATTCGCCATCTGACAGGAGGAGAAGGGGAACGCGATGGAACGACCTTCCCTCTTGGAGGAGACTGACCTCGACCGAATTGACCAGATATAAGATTCACAATCTTAGCAACATCTACCTTCATCTCCACCATATCCTTCCTAAGTCCTTCGACATCTTTCTCCAATTTATCTATCCTGCTTGGAGCCATTATGCCTCTCAACTGCTCAGGATTATCTGCCTCCATCAAACCAGAAGCATCGTCCGGAAAACGGACCTTTCGAACCTCAGGTCTTCTGGAACCCATGATCAATCTTTGATTATGGATAGCTGCATTGACCATTTGTACAGCCTCCTCCAGGGTGCTCGGATCTTTATCCATAGCTATCAGAGCGGCTCGTTTATGCTCAACACCCCGTAGGAATGCATCAATGGCAATTGTCTCGCCCAAACTCTCTGAGGCATCAGGGTAACCATCTAAAGTGAGCTCCTGAATGACATCTGCAAATTCTTCTAAAGAGTTACCCTCTTGTCGAATATCTTGCATCTTTTTTCTGATGATGTGGGGCGGATCTTTCTTCCCGAATCGCAACTTTAATTTGTCACATAAACTAAAGTAATCATTCTGGACTTGCACAGAACAGATGCAGTAAAACTTTAAGGCCTTGTCCCTTAAAGCTGAGATGATCATGTATAATTTATATGTATCAGACCAACGGTACATTGAAGCAGTTTCCACTCACATTTTCCATCCATAGTTAAAATTTTAGGTGGAGGAGGACCATCAGAGTATTTCTACGACCGGGTGATGACATTCTAGAGTCATTGTACGAAGAGCCATCCAAGTAAGCTCAAATATTAACCAAGTCTTGTGTAGTACCACCGCTTTTACACCAATACTCAACAAACCCAGTTTGATCAGCTCTTTTCAAAATGAAACCTTTACTTGTACCCAACAAAATTGCTTTGTGGGTAAAGGATTGATCCAATGAAAACTGGGTGCGAGCCAAAAACTCCTCAGATTTAACTTGAAAAGAAGGCATAAGCTGAGTAGTGTTTTAACGGAGTAACCAGCAATGTGATTATGAACTTTTTGAATTAATAATAACAAGAAAAAAGACCAAAACAAATAGTGTTCAGCGTAATTAGTAAACCTAATATTACAATTGAAACATATTTGTTGATTAGAAGGGAGATTACCCTCTAATGTTCAAAAAGTTAATAATAATGATAATAATAACAATAACAGTGATTTATATCACTTCTTTATTTCAAATAATTCTAAAATAAACAACGAAATTGAACTGTAATTAAAGTATAAAGAAATATCCAATAACCGACGGTTAAATTACAGCTCAGAATCGCGTACATATGACACTGAAGACAACTAACAATAACAATCCAGAAACTATAGGGTTGTCATTCCACGGAATACTGACATAGATGATAGAAACTTAGCACGAAAATATACCCCAATTCATTACAGTTCAAATAAATAACATTGAATCTTGAATTTATGACGTATATGATGTATGTATGTGAGGTATATTAATATATATACCCGACATTTGCCTGCTATAGTATAAATAAATAATATATATTTAACGATAACTCACCTATCATCTGTGATTGTTAAATCATACAAAAATAACTATAAAATAATCAAAATGGCGGTCAGACGTTCGGGAAGGACTAGAGTAGTCTTTATGTTTCCGAGAATTCTATCTTTTTTAACAGCAAAATCGTGAGTAGAATTTAGAAATAACTAATAACAATTTTTAATTTAGGGCCCAAACTACTTCTGACACCATGTGTAGTAACTTAGCTACGTATAAAATGTTACTCACCCAACAGAGGTCTCGAATCGGCCCGTGGAACCAGTGGCAGATGTGCCCAGTTCGGATTCTAAGGTACAACTGCCGGACATCCGTAGAAATGGCGGGAATCAGCTAGCTCAGCAGCCGCGAAACACGAACTACGGAACTGCAGGATACCGCCAGCACCACAGGTTATTGGATGTAAGTATCATCTTTAGCGCTTTGAGGTGCTATTAACACAAGACGTGTTACGTACAAATTCTCTAGTGAATATATTGGCACCAATAGTTCAACAAAAACACGCTGCTCAACTGATTTGCAGGACGGTTGACGTCAAATGAACCTATTACAATTGTACAATTGCCACCAATGGAAATTTACTCCCTGCGGCTACACTAACGCTATGACAAACTGTACTTTCAAACATTATTTTAAAATCAAATAGTCTATGACATTTTATTGACCATGTTCACATTTACGGCTCCGTTCTGTAATGTCGTCGTCGTCGTCGTCGTCGTCGTTGGCTTATATTGGGCTCAACGGCACACGGTACATGGACTCAGGCCTTGGATGTGTAGTTCCATAAAGAAATGTTTTGAAATAAAAGGAAAAATTTTCCTGGCATAAATTGTCCAATCGTTATTTGGTCGTTTGCATAAAGATGCACTTTAAAGACAATGTGCATTAACGAGAAGCATGCATGGCTAATCATATTTTGCTATCCTCTCAAACCTATACAGCTTAGTACCAATTTTATTCGGTGCTCTTTCTCAGTGGAACGGAGTAGCCATTATAGATTAAAATCTCATCTGGATTGTGATTTAAGTGTCTTCACACCAGTTAGCGAGTTAATCCGGAGTAACGCCATGCTTCAGTATGGCGTTTCTCGGGATTAACTCTCGTGTGGACACGACCTGAATGAGTTCTAAACACGCTCTTAATAAACTAATCTGATACTGTCTGATATGTCATTCAGATCCAGACGAGGTAAACACAAGTAGTATAGGGGGTATCTGTGCGTTATTGTTCTTCCCAGCAGGGGGTCTTCGAGAACAATGGGTTTTTCAAGAGATCAAAGGAAATGCTTGCGGAATGGAATGTTGAGAGCAATGGCGACTATAACGACATGCATTCTAGAGAACAATGACACACAGAACGCCACGTTTTTCTCGATAACAATGACGCATAGCCACACACGTATATTCACTCTGGAATGTTCTATTATTTTGAATTAGTTATCCCTTAAAAGTTTAAAAGTTGTGTATTTTACGTTTAAATGTAGTGGCGGCGCTCCCCCCCCCTCCGTGGTTATCTACCGTTGTAAAAATAATAAGAGAGTAATGTAAAAGAATAGAGGTTAAGAGGTGGTCTGATAATGGAGGTCATAGGAGGTTGAGGATGTATGAGGAATTACGGTAGGATATTGATTTATATTTTGAAAACAATTTGACTGTTTGTCGCTTACGTCATTAGTAAACTGTAGAAAATTTAGAGACTGCCTGTAAGCTGTTACTGTCTTAGCAACAGCTACCAGACTGATTAGTAACAAAATAGATTTTAAGAGGTGGTCTGATAGTAAACTGTAGAATATTTAGAGACTGCCGGTAAGCTGTTACTGTCTTAGCAACAGCTACCAGATAGATTAGTAACAAAATAGATTTTAAGAGGTGGTCTGATAACGGAGGTCGTAGGAGGAGGAGGAGGTTGAGGATGTATGAGGAATTACGGTATTGCTGTATATTTTGAAAGAAATTTGACTGTTTCGTCGCTAACGTTATTAGTAAACTGTAGAATATTTAGAGACTGCCTGTAAGCTGTTACTTTCTTAATAACAGGTACCAGACAGATTAGCAACAAAATATTAAAAATAATCTTGTATTAATGGTATTTTCGGTTAGAATGGTAACCATGACTTGCTGGTGATGGATTGTATCCTGGGTTAAAAAGAAGTTAACCCTAATACCGATGAATATATAGCTCATTTTCATCGATACCATACCGGTAAACTGTTGAATATTTAGAAATTAATTTGACGTTGCTAACGTTATTAGTAAAACTATTTTTTGGTTGAATATTTTGATTGACCTTTAACCGTCATTACGTACAAATTGTTTTTTAAATACTTTGCAATAACGTCAATTGTTTTAGATACGATGGTTAAAATGCAGTCATTATATCTCTGAGGGTTCCGTTTATAGAATTGTATGTAGAGCGTACTTATGCTAAAATGATTATTTGTTGCGTATGAGTTAACCATGCATCTTGCATAGCCATGAGATCGGTCCTTAATCGAGTTACAAACATGGCACGTGTTAATAATGAAAGAATGTTAAAACACCACCCATCTCGTTCTAAGCACGGGATATTACCATGTCCTCGACGAGAGTTTAAAAAAAATCGATAATAACGCCTGCACCCGCTCACCAGCTATTGCTGTTTACCGACGCTTAAAGATACGACAATTAAGGGTGACAATTTGAGCATAGTAGCATAATCATAGATGGCCATTTACTACAAATATAAATATATCCTTGTGGCTACAGAGCAGTGATACATTATAACCATGTTTTTTACTATATAATTCAGTCATTCCCTAAGCGACCACCTCGTGTTACGTCATTACATGGATGCTATTAACCCTTTTAACCCTAGAATTTCTTCAAGAAAATGTCCATTTTCTTCATATTCATATCTGTGGTACAAGAGAAGACCATTTTTGAAAATTAATCATCAGAATGACTAGCACTGCAGGCTATCCATTTGTCTAGTCATTGTGCCGGCAACACCCCACCCCTCACCATCAACCACCATCATCATCACCAACACCCACCACCAACAACACCACCACTATGACCTACACCCAACACCATGCATTAACCCCACCACCACCACCCATGCACCCGCCAACCCATAGCGAATTTCTTCATATTCATACATGCATCCTTAGAGAAGGCTATTTTAGAAAATTTATCATCGGAATGACTGACTCTAACAGCTATCCATTTGTCTAGACATTGTGGTCGGAATGTGTGAGAGCGCTGTGTTTGAAAAAATGGCAAATAGGTTGGAGAGGGTATGTCAATGAGGATTTAATAAAGGTCTCTCTCGTATGCACATGTGCTAATGTGTGATACTGCTAGTTATATGTTGTACCCTTATGCATGTGTGCATGCCCTGGTGTGCGTCCTTGTGCACATGCATGCACCAGAAGACTATTTTTGAAAAGTTATCATCAGAATGACAGGCTCTGCTGGCTATCCATTTGTCTAGACATTGCGACAGCAAACACCACCCACCAAACACCCACCACCTCCACCCCATCATCATCACCAACACCCAGCACCATCACGACGAGCATCAACACCACCCCCTTCAAAATCACTGCCACTAGCACCACCAACGCCAGTACCGACATCCACCACCAACCACTAGGCACCACCTCCACCACCGCATGTTGCGGATTGCGACCGTTTGTTGCGGATTGCGGGCATATGTTGCGGATTGCGGGCGCATGATGCAGATTTGCAGGCGTATGTTGCGGGTTGCAGCCGCATGATGCAGATTTGCGGGTGGCAACAAGTGCATGTACATGCCTGAACACGCATACACACCAAAATGTATGCATACATGTGCCGACGCATGCGGTCCGCGTGTTGTGGATTTGCGGGCATATGTTGTGGATTGCGGGCGCATGATGCGGATTTGCAGGCATATGTTGCGGATTTGCGGGCATATGTTGCGGGATGCGGGCACATGTTGCGGATTTGTGGGCGCATGAGGCGGATTTGCGGGTGCGTGTTGCGGATGGCACCAGGTGCATGTACATGCCTGAACATGCATACACACCAAAATGCATGCGTACATGTGCGGCCACATGCGGTCCACATGTTGTGGATTTGCGGGCGTATGTTGTGGATTGCGGGCGCATGATGCGGATTGCAGGCACATGTTGTGGATTTGCGGGCACATATTGCGGATTTGTGGCCGCAGTACATATAATCCTATAAATGGTACAAATTCAATCCCTTTTCTCATTCCAGTTTAAACATCGCAAAGTGGTTGGACGTGTAACTGCAGAGTAGTTAGGCAGTCAGATTTCTTTGAAGAACCTTGTAACTTGAATACTTGCCAGATTTATCCTATAATCAATATGCCGAGACATAAATGTTTTGAATGTGCTTCAACTTTTAATAGATCAAATGACCTGAAGCGGCATAAGATCCGATTCCATAACGATGAAGATAGCAAAAATCTAGACAGTGAAGATGAAGAAATGACAGAGATGAATAGTGACGATGATGAGCCAGTGGAGTTGGAGAGTGAAGCCGGTAATGACTCAGTGGAGACTGAGAGTGAAGATGAAGGTGAAGATGAAAAAGATGCCATAGGCAATGAGGAACTATTTACCATATTCCAAAATATTAAGCAGGTCTTAGACGCTGAACAATCAGGTTTAGAAGATGAGGATGGTGAAGTGGACACAGACCCAAATGGTGTATTCATGGACCACCTCTACACTCATTCCAGGGATGTTATTTTCTGATTTTTCAAACCTAAATCGTGGCGCATTGGTAGTTTAAGCGAATAGTTTTGATACTAATTTTACATAGGAAGCTACAATTCGCACTAGCTTCTTCGTGTGCACAAACTCTTAAAAACGTGATGTTCAATGCAAAGATTTGAAGCACATTCAAACCATATATGTCTCGGCATATTGCTTATAGGATAAATCTGGCAAGTATTGAAGTTACAAGGTTCTTCAAAGAAATCTGACTGCCTAACTACTCTGCAGTAACACGTCCAACCACTTTGCGATGTTTAAACTGGAATGAGAAAAGGGATTGAATTTGTACCATTTATAGGATTATATGTACTGCGGCCACAAATCCGCAATATGCGCCCGCAAATCCACAACATGCGCCTGCAATCCGCATCATGCACCCGCAATCCACAACATATGCCCACAAATCCACATCATGCAGACCGCATGCGACCGCACATGTACGCATGCATTTTGGTGTGTATGCGTGTTCAGGCATGTACATGCACTTGGTGCCATCCGCAACACGCACCCGCAAATCCGCATCATGCACCTGCAAATCTGCAACATATGCCCGCAAATCCGCATCATGCGCCCGCAATCCGCAACATATGCCCGCAAATTCACAACACGCAGACCGCATGCGTCCGCACATGTATGCATACATTTTGGTGTGTATGCATGTTCAGGCATGTACATGCACTTGTTGCCACCTGCAAATCCGCATCATGCACCCGCAATCCGCAACATACGCCCACAAATCCGCATCATGCGCCTGCAATCCGCAACATACGCCCACAATCCGCAACAAGCGGTCGCAATTCGCAACATGCGGTGGTGGAGGTGGTGCCTAGTGGTTGGTGGTGGATGGCGGTACTGGCGTTGGTGGTGCTAGTGGCAGTGATGTTGAAGGTGGTGGTGTTGATGCTCGTCGTGATGGTGGTGGGTGTTGGTGATGATGATGGGGTGGAGGTGGTGGGTGTTTGGTGGGTGGTGTTTGCAGTCACAATGTCTAGACAAATGGATAGCCAGCAGAGCCAGTCATTCCGGTGATAACTTTTCAAAAATAGTCTTCTGGCGCACGCATGTGCACAAGGGCACACACCAGGGCATGCACACACGCATAAGGGTACAATGTATAACTAGCAGTATCACACATTAGCACATGTGCATACGAGCGAGACCCTTATTAAATCCTCATTGACATACCCTCTCCAACCTATTTGCCATTTCTTCAAACACAGCGCTCTCACACATTCCGTCCACAATGTCTAGACAAATGGATAGCTGTCAGAGTCAGTCATTCCGATGATAAATTTTCAAAAATAGCCTTCTCTAGGGATGCAAGTATGAATATGAAGAAATTCGCTATGGGTTGGCGGGTGCATGGGTGGTGGTGGTGGGGTTAATGCATGGTGTTGGGTGTAGGTCGTAGTGGTGGAGGTGGTGGTGTTGTTGGTAGTGGGTGTTGGTGATGATGATGGTGGTTGGTGGGGGGGGGGGGAGTGTTTGCTGGCACAATGACTAGACAAATGGATAGCCTGCAGTGCCAGTCATTCTGATGATTAATTTAAAAAAATAGTCTTCTCTTGTACCACAGATATGAATATGAAGAAAATGGACATTTTCTTGAAGAAATTCTAGGGTTAAAAGGGTTAATAGCATCCATGTAATGACGTAACACGAGGTGGTCGCTTAGGGCAAGACTGATTTTTATAGTAAAAAACATGGTTCTAATGTATCACTGCTCTGTAGCCACAAGGATATATTTATATTTGAAGTAAACAGCCATCTATGATTATGCTACTACGCTCAAAATGTCGCTCTTAATTGTCATATCTTTAAGCGTCGGTAAACAGCAATAGCCGGTGAGCGGGTGCAGGCGTTATTATCGATTTTTTTTAAACTCTCGTCGAGGACATTGTAATATCCTGTGCTTAGAACGAGACGGGTGGTGTTTTAACATTCTTTCATTATTAACACGTGCCATGTTTGTAACTTGATTAAGGACCGATCTCACGGCTATTCAAGATGTATGGTTAAATCATACGCAACAAATAATCTTTTTAGCATAAGTACGCTCTACATACAATTCTATAAACGGAACCCTCAGAGATATAGTGACCGCATTTTAACCATCGTATCTAAAACGATTGACGTTATTGCAAAGTATTAAAAAAACAATTTGTACGTAATGATGGTTAAAAGTCAATCAAAATATTCAACAAAAAAATAGTTTTACTAATAACGTTAGCGACGTCAAATTAATTTCAAATTATTCAACAGTTTACCTGTATGGTATCGATGAAAATGAGCTATATATTCATCGGTATTAGGGTTAACTTCTTTTTAACCCAGGATACAATCCATCACAACCAAGTGTTGGTTACCATTCCAACTGAACATACCATTAATACAAGATTATTTTTAATATTTTGTTGCTAATCTGTCTGGTACCTGTTGCTAAGACAGTAACAGCTTACAGGCAGTCTCTAAATATTCTACAGTTTACTAATAACGTTAGCGACGAAACAGTCAAATCTTTTTCAAAATATACAGCAATACCGTAATTCCTCATACATCCTCAACCTCCTCCTCCTCCTACGACCTCCGTTATCAGACCACCTCTTAAAATCTATTTTGTTACTAATCTATCTGGTAGCTGTTGCTAAGACAGTAACAGCTTACAGGCAGTCTCTAAATATTCTACAGTTTACTATCAGACGACCTCTTAAAATCTATTTTGTTACTAATCTGTCTGGTAGCTGTTGCTAAGACAGTAACAGCTTACTGGCAGTCTCTAAATATTCTACAGTTTACTAATGACGTAAGCGACAAACAGTCAAATTGTTTTCAAAATATAAATTAATATCCTACCGTAATTCCTCATACATCCTCAATCTCCTACGACCTCCATTATCAGACCACCTCTTAAACTCTATTCTTTTACATTACTCTCTTATTATTTTTACAATGGTAGATAACCACGGAGGGGGAAGCGCCGCCACTACGTTTAAACGTAAAATACACAACTTTTAAACTTTTAAGTGTTAACTACTTCAAAATAATAGAACATTCCAGGGTGAATATACGTGTGTGGCTGTGCGTCATTGTTATCGAAAAAAACGTGGCGTTCAGTGCGTCATTGTTCTTTAGAATGCGTGTCGTTATAGTCGCCATTGTTCTCAACATTCCATTCCGCAAGCATTTCCTTTGATCTCTTGAAAAACCTATTGTTCTCGAAGACCCCCTGCTGGGAAGAACAATAACGCACAGATACCCCTATACTACTAACACAGCCTATTTTCTTTTCGGTTTGACGAATTGTTATACCAAGGCAACATACTACTTAACGCATGCAGTCTGTTTAAGAGTTTAATTTATCAGAGATTGCAGACCCTATCCCTGCCGTTTTTTGTTACATTGTAAAAGTCTTCGGATTTCCTGGAAATTTTTTTCGGCTCTTCTTGATTTTTTTCAGATCAGATGCAAAGTTGTGGAGTCCTCGCGCATGGTCAACCCCTTTCTTGTGCTAAAATTTGAGCAAAACCGGACCAGACCTTTTACGAGATATCCACAGGTCCAGAAATTAATCCATCTGGAATTTGAGCCAAATCGAATCAATTGCTTTTAGATACAGCTCCGGATAGACACACGCACGCATGCACGTACACACTCACTCGCTCGCTCGCGCGTGTGCGCGCACGCACGCACGCATTCACGAACGCATGCAGGCACGCACGCACACACATCCACGCACACACGTTCACGGACACGCACACCCACGCACGCATACACTCGCGCATGGACGCACACATTCACGCACGCACGCAAACCCACGCATACGCGCGCACGCACTCACGCGCATACACACAGCAACATACACAGACAGATAGATAGACCCGATTGCAAATAGCCTTTCTCCTTACTGGCAAGCGTAAGAAGAATAAAATCAATAACAACACTTATATCAATAATAACAATAACAACAGCAATGGCAATAACAGCAATACCAATAACAGCAATACCAATAACAACAATACCAATAACAACAATACCAGTAGCAACAATACCAATACAAATAACAACAATACCAATAACAGCAATAAATCAATAACAACAATACCAATACCAATAACAACAATACAAATAACAGCAATAAACCAGTAACAACAATACCAATAACAACAATACCAATAACAGCAATAAACCAATAACAACAATACCAATATCAATAACAACAAAAACAATAACAGCAATAAACCAATAACAACAATACCAATAACAACAATACCAATACCAATAACAACAATACCAATAACAACAATACTAATAACAATAACAACAATACCAATACCAATAACAACAATAACAACTACAGCAATAAACCAATAACAACAATACCAATACCAACAATACCAATAACAACAATAATCAATAACAACAATACCAATAACAACAATACCAATAACAACAATACTAATAACAACAACAATACCAATAACAACAATACCAATACCAATAACAACAATACCAATAACAACAATACCCATAGCAACAATACCAATACCAATACCAATAACAACAATACCAATAACAACAATACCAATAACAACATTACCAATAACAACATTACCAATACCAATAACAACAATACCAACAACAACAATACCAGTAACAACAATACCCCATAACAACAATACCAATAACAACAATACCAATACCAATAACAACAATACCAATAACAACAATACCAATACCAATAACAACAATACCAATAACAACAATACCAATAACAACAATACCAATAACAACAATACCCATAACAACAATACCAATAACAACAATACCAATAACAACAATACCAATACCAATAACAACAATACCAATAACAACAATACCAATAACAACAATACCAATAACAATAACAACAATACCAATAACAACAATACCAATACCAATAACAACAATACCAATAACAATAACAACAATACCAATAACAACAATACCAATACCAATAACAGCAATACCAACAACAACAATACCAGTAACAACAATACCCCATAACAACAATACCAATAACAACAATACCAATACCAATAACAACAATACCAATAACAACAATACCAATACCAATAACAACAATACCCATAACAACAATACCAATACCAATAACAACAATACCAATAACAACAATACCCATAGCAACAATACCAATAACAACAATACCAATAACAACAATACCAATAACAACAATACCAATAACAACAATACCAATAACAACAATACCCATAACAACAATACCAATAACAACAATATCAATACCAATAACAACAATATCAATACCAATAACAACAATACCAATAACAATACCAATAACAACAATACCCATAACAACAATACCAATAACAACAATACCCATAACAACAATACCAATAACAACAATAACAATAAC
Organism: Chaetoderma sp. LZ-2023a; assembly: GCA_034401795.1. Lineage (NCBI taxonomy): Eukaryota > Metazoa > Mollusca > Caudofoveata > Chaetodermatida > Chaetodermatidae > Chaetoderma > Chaetoderma sp. LZ-2023a. The sequence continues at coordinate 156,615,160 of CM067359.1, forward strand.
AGCAATACATCAATAACACCAATGCTAATACCAACAATGCCAATAACAACATTACCAATACCAATAACAACAATACCAATAACAACAATGCCAATAACAACACTACCAATAACAACAATACCAATAACAACAATACCAATAACAACAATACCAATAACAACAATGCCAATAACAACACTACCAATAACAACAATGCCAATAACAACAATACCAACAATGCCAATAACAACAATACCAACAATGCCAATAACAACATTACCAATACCAATAACAACAATGCCAATAACAACAATACCAATAACAACAATAACAATAACAACAATACCAACAATACCAATAACAACAATAGCATTAATATAAAGATAATGTCCATAATATGTCATGACCATTATACAGAGTGTTCATGGATGCAATCTTTTACCGCTCGTGTGATGTAGCAAGCACAGCTATCGCCATCGGATGTTTTCGGAAATTAGCAATCGCATTGAAGGAAATAATTCCTTCTTGATAAAGACCGCAACTATTTCACTATTGATCTTCCCATGGCACAATACGCCGCATGTTGATGGCTGGCATAGAAGATAGCAGTTATATATTTTGAAACTAATTTGACCGAAACACTTTGCTTATCAGCAAAGCGTTTCCGTAAAATTAGCTTCAAACTATTCAAAGGCACACTTACAATACTTTCTTCTGTGAATAGTTTCCGTGTTTTCGTTTGGAATGGTTCAATATTTATAAGGATTATTTCTGAGACTATTATAGTCCATTTTAATTTCCTGATGGTATGTGTCGTGTTTACCACTAAGACCCGCTTCTGAATGCCAGACTATTGATCTGTTAATCTCAGAATTGTTTAATCTTCGGAGAAATCTGCGGGGACTGGCCTAGCATGCCCATTGTTGATTACCAACCATATGTGCGTGAGCAATCCAATGCTATAGCTTAGCTTTGAAAGACAGTGGGCGTTGGTTTATCGTCACTCTCAGTCCCGTAAGGGGAAAACGGCATTACAATCAGGAATGTCTGTCCGCGTGTTTGGCTGTCTCTAATCGTCCAACATTTCTTGTTCGGTAACACCAATTCAAGTAAAGAAACTAATATTAAGGCATCAGAACTCTGCGCATCATGGACTCTTAGGCCGAGTTTACGCCCCTACTAGGGTAGTTACTCGAATTACCAGAGTAGCGCCTAAACGGCTGGAGTACGTACTCTAGTACCTACTCGAGGCTACCCACCTATCAGCTAGGGTAAGTCGAGTAAGTCACGTGTTTGCATTGAAATCAATGTAATTTAAACACGTGGCCATTTACCCGAGGGTAACTGATCACATGCTGATCTACCCTAGAGTACGTATGAGTTTTCGCCTAAACTCGCTAATACAACTCCTTTTGAATAGCCGTTCAGATCTTATCCGAGGTAGCCTGATAATCCGATTACCACGCGCTACCCGTGGGAATATTGACAGCACGTGGTCTGCTTTTCCAATGGACCATCCCAGTTTATCCATCAACCATATGACGTCATAATCAACTACGTGACGCATAGGATGACGTCATAATCAATTACGTAATGAATAACGTCAGGAATAACGTAGATAAGTTCGTCATGAACCCTTAACTGATGACGGATTAAGCGTTGTTGTACAAATTGTATGCCTTTACTATTTAATCAATATTCTGTTGAATATCTTGAAACTAATTTGACTGGGCGCTATTGCTGCCATAGGCGGTCACAGCACCCAGTCAAATTAGTGTCAAAATTATTAAACAGCTTACCTGCATAGTTTTCTGGATATTGAGATTCAGGGAGCTCATGGATAGTGTGGGTGGAGCCTAGATAAAGATGGGCGTGGAATGGCTAAGATTTAATTCCTGAGGAATAGCTAAAATCCGATTGTTCCATTCCTTTATGCATACGTTTCTCCATATGTCTGTCTTCAGTACGACTCACCTTAGGTATCATATGTCGCCAAGCATTTGAAAATATTATAGGCGTATAATATTTTTGCATCAATTTCCTCTCACACAATGATCTAATGAACCTTTCCGGGCTTAGCCATGCCCCGCCCATCTCTAGCCAAACTCCACCTACACCCCGCCGTGTTGGGATTGATCGATCCCCGAATGACCTAACTATCAATTTCCTGAAAATTAAACGGAGAAGCTGTTAACTATTTTGTAACTAATTTGACTGGGTGGTGTTGCTGACAAAGGCATACAATTTGTACAACAACGCATGGACCGTCTTCAAATATGCGTTCGTGACGTACTTATCGACATCATTCATGACGTCATTCATTATGATGTCATTCTACACATCACGTAGTTGATTATGACGTCTTTGTATTATAAAATATCAAGTTAGTATAATTAAAGTCAATTGCACATTTACGCGTCTGGTGAACATACATTTACTCGTCTATGAACTGTGAACATTTACTCCTCTATATACAGATAGGAAAATCACTTGCATGTGTACATGCGTGTACAAAAATGTTAGATTTAATGATCGTTTGCGTGTGTGTATATAATAAAATATATAATTAATGGAAAAATCCAGTAATTTGCGGATTCTAGAGATTCCCGGATAATACACCGAAAGGTGGTGCGCCAGACATTGGCGGAAACTCCAAGTACAGAACAGAACTGAACAGAACAGAATATAGCTATATGGGAGACGGGGCTATAAGACTTCCTTTAGTACTAAAATAAATTCTGTTTAAAACAAAGTGTTAAATCGATTCAACTGTACGCACAAATTGGGCGGGACTTAGTTAGAAATGAGCGGGACATAGCTAGGCAGCTAGCGATAGATCGTTTTATTAGTCTCGGTGGGATACCATATGAGAACGCGAACAGTTTATGTCTGAATTACAGTACAGATGAGAAATAACTTGTTTCCAAAAGAGTACAATTTTGAACACAGAAGAACTGTTCTGTTGAATGTCTTTGACTTGATTTGATTGGAAGCCATTGCTGCCTAAAGCCCAGCGCAGACGGCCACCATTTTATGCGAACATTGTTGAGAACAATGTTTCACAGAAAAAGTTGGCGGTCTGTGCTAAAAAAATCCATCGAAACATTGTTCGCCAACAATGTTTTTGATATTAAACATGTTTAATATCGCCTAACATTGTTCTCATGTGTGCGGTGCCAAGCGAAACATTGTTGGCCGTCTGCGGTGTTTGCTACCAAAGTTGCAAACTACTTTTTATCAATGATTGATCAGCGTTCGCCCTGCGCTCATGTGATTTCAATGGTATGTTTCATTTTGTTTTGGAAACATCGCATGTTGTTTTTGAGCTGTACTGTACCACACCCAAATAGGTAGGAGGTGAAGTCATGGTACTGACTGTAGATACGGTAGTATTTTGTTAAGATTGAAAATTGTCGCCGATGCAGTCTTCCTCTAGAGACAAGGCAGTTTTATGTCGGCAAAATCTACTAAGCATTGTGTTATGGCTCGTTCCACCCGCGCGTGAATGCGTGTGCGTTCGTTCGTTCGTTCGAAGGTGCACGCGTACATGCGTCGAAATCGATCTGAGGAACAAAATAAACATAGTGAAATGGACGATGATCCGAAATCCATTATGGCCGTTGGGAACTGACGGCTATCTTGATAATCTTTGCTACAGTTTCTTGAATGCCTTTGAAACTTCATAGGGTCATTGAAGTAGGTCTGAAAAAGAGGTAACCGGAAATCAACGGCGATCAGAAATGCAATATGGCTACCAGACATTCCGAATAGTGTTTTTTGGATGATATCTCTACTACTGGTACTGCTAGTCAGATCGGCTTGAAACTGCATACATACTGTACATAATGATTGGAGGTCTGTGAAAGAAACCGATGGAGGAAGTCAGCTTTAGCTATGCCCCACCCATCTTTAGCTAATCTCCATCCATACTTCGCCCGTGTTGGGATCAATCGATCCATGAACACCCTGACTATCAATTTCCAGAACATTATACCGGTAAGCTGTTGAATATTTTGAAACTAATTTCACTGCATGCCGTTGCTGCCTATGGCAGCAACGGCGCCCAGTCAAATTACTTTCGAAATATTCAACAGAAAATTTATTAATCGGTAAAGACATACAATTCGTACACCAACGCTTAGTCCGTCCTCAATTAAGCGTTCGTGACTAACTTAGTTACGTCATTGATGACGTCAGTGATTATGACGTCATCTTACATGCAACATAGTTGATTGAGACGTCCATATAATTCATGGATAAACCGGAAAGATCCATTGAAAACGACGATGATCGGCAATCAAAAAATGCCCCCCCCCCCCCCGCTAGTAGTGATGATATGTGACATTTAGCTATATAATGTAGCTAGTTCTTTTACTGATTGTACCTTATTTACGATAACATGGGGCCTGGATATCATGTGTTGTTTGCAGCTCTCTCGTTAATTATTGAAGATATCCTGAATACCAAGAACGAGGATTTAGTTTGATTGTTCATGCAAACTGAATATGAATATCCCCCAGGAAGTGTCCGGATTCGGGCAAGCATCGCGCGTGGATAATCCTATCACATAGAGAAGTCGAATATAACCCGGACCTGTTCGAAAGATCACACGCATTTTGAAGAGAGAGGAGTATGGTACTTCGCTTTCTGGCGGTTATAAAACCGCCTGGCCTAATAGATTTCTTTCAAGAAATTCTGTCACTTTAATTATCTTTGACTAAGGTGATGTTCACTCTAGAAGGCTAATCCGAAGTAAGTCCTGAGTAATCCCGATCTTTGCAAAGATTCGTTTACTTGTCCTAACTCGTGTAAGTGTGAACACTTACCCAATTAAAACGAGATGTTTGTGATCGATTTGACTTTATTTTGATTAGATCTCTTGTGTGAACATAGCCTAAGGTGGTGTTCATTAGAAGGCTAATCCGAAGTAAGTCCGAGCGATCGCAATGATTCGTTCACTTGTCATAACTTGTGTGTAAGTGTGAATGCTTACAGGAGTAAGACGACATTTTGTGATCGAATGAACTTACCTCTGATTAGCTCTCTAGGGTAATTGATTGATTTATTTATTTCACAACAGGCCATAGGCCCTATATATATATATACCTAATCTTATATCTAATACAGTGAAATTCTCTTTAGCGTTATATTCACAAGCCCTTCATCAGCATAATAACATTTGTAAAGGCGGGCTTACACAGTTTAAACATGGCTTGGGCATATTATTTATACAGTCTTCACCAATATACAACATATTACCTTTGGGATGAATAATACCATACATTGCAATTCGTAGATCTAAGCATGCTCAAGTTTTCTTGGCATTTCTATCATATATAGAAACTTTGGCCGTGTTTGGATTGGGCATGTTATTTCATGTCCTTGAAGGTGCTATTTCTTCTTAACATCGAAAGAAAACCCGATGGTCCTTATGTGCATTCGTAGAAAACAAGCACTACACGCGCACAGATATACAGCAAGGAAGGTAAATCCGGGTATAAAAGTTGCATAATATACGATCTCGATTTGAACTCCCTGATTATCGATTTCCAGAAAGCCATACAGATGTGCTGTTGGGTATCTTGAGGCTAATTTGGCCGGGAGCCTTTGTGCAGCAACGGTGCCAGGCATGGTTAGTCCTGAGATATCCAACAGCATGTTTATTGAATGGTAGAGACATACAAAGGATCTTTCCGGTTTTAGCTATGCCCTGCCCATCTCTAGCTAATCTCCATCCACACCTCGCTCGTGTTGGGATCGATCGATCTCTGAACAACCTGACTATCAATTTCCAAAACACTACACAGGTAAGCTGTTGAATATTTTGAAACTAATTTGACTGGGCGCCGTTGCTGCCTAAGGCAGCAACGGCGCCCAGTCAAACCAGCCTCAACACATTCAACAGCATGTTTATTAAATAGCAAAGAATTACAAAGACATACCATTTATACAACGTGTGGACTCTTTGAGATTTGATGATGGCATATATGGAACCCTTTGTGACGTAATGATTGTGATGTCATCATACACGCGCTGAACTTATTATGACGTCATACTAGGTCAGATGATGAATGGATACTTTGGAAACGTGAATTCGTACGTGTCAGACTATTAATCGTATAAGACTGGCTCTATCGAGGCATTGATGACGTCATGATTGTGACGTAACCTTACTCATCACGTAGTTGATTATGACGTCATATGATCAAGGAATATACTTGGAAGGGTCCATTTTATCATGTATATATGTATAGATCTTAAAGGTGAATATCCACAGCAGAATGCCCGAAAACAAAACTGCTAAAACCACATGCTCCTAGGGGCCCCAACTGTGCGCCCATATGCAATGAAACGAAATAGCCGTAGCCCGTGTCCACTCGAGAGAGTTAATCCTGAGTAACGCCTTACTTCAGTATGGCGTTTCTCCGGATTAACTTTCTCGAGTGGAGGCGACCTTAGTGATCACGTGTCTTCTTTGCCATACACGTGGACAGACTTATCCACGAACCAATTAGCCAAACGGAAGTGATATTAAAATATGGCTACCGGAAAACACGATTGGCTATATGTTTGGTTAAGTTTAAATTTGAAATTAATGGAAGATGATGTTTTATCTGAATAAATTAACCATTTTAACCGTGAAATTTCAATATTTCAAACTTACAGGATCATTATGAGTAAAACAATTTTAACACTAATTTGATTCCAGGAAAATTAGTTTCAAAATATTCACGAGAACCATGTATTATATTCTACTATAGTGTTCAGTTGAACGTGTTAATAGATGGCAACATGTTGATTAAAATGCATCAGATTAGGCTAAGAAAGAGTGTGTTCGTCTACTCTATTTGTTCATGCTTTTCAAAAACGCGCGTTCCGGTATGCTTTGATTGGATATTTAGCAAATCGTTCATGTATTGAGGCACAAGGCTTAGCGTTTCTTCTGGCTACATAAAGATGACATCATGGCAGACTTCGTAGAATGGAGCAATATTCTGTATTGGTATCCAGGGGCCGTATTCACGAAGAGTGCGTAACTTACGTACATGCCTAAGTTACGCACCTATTTACGCGCCTTACTTATTCCGTATTCACGAAGGGGTGCCTAACTTACGTCAAAAGCGTAAGTTAGGCGTGGAGCTCTCTAGGGTTTTGAATCAGCTGTTCACGAGCGCCGCTTATGACGCGAACGAGGTCACAGCTGTCACATCTTTCTGTAGACGGCCTAGAAGTGTAAACGTATTACGACATTACGTAACTTCATGTTTTCCCAATCCCCGTTGACGGCATATATCGAGAACTGTATAAATATTAACATTATCTTCTAAATTAACGATTGAATATTTTTATATAACTTTCATAGACTATTTAGCAAGCAATATTTGAAAATAAGAAAGCGCGAAATTAATTAGTACTACGTTATTATAGGTTTAGCGAGTGTACAAATTACTTGGTTGGAGAAGACTCGGCGCAAATTGGAGATTATTTCACGGAAATACTGGTCGGCATGCATTTTACTAATATATGGCATACTGACATTTCCGATAAATATTCCGCTATAGATATGTGGATAAGCAAGTCCATGAACAAGAGGTGAAATCGCCCCCCCCCCCACACACACACCTAGATATGCATAAGCCACGAATTCGGCCTACATGCCCACCCACACACCCAGTCCCCCCACACACCATCCCCCACACACCCTGGTATGGCTGTGGCGAAAATTCCAAGCCTAAGTACGATAATAATCCAATCCAAACAATTTTCACTGTTCACTAGCAGAACTTATGACGCTTGAAACAAAGTAAATTTTGTGAAAAAGAACAGATTACAGACCTTCGTCCTCCATTTTTTTGTCATATTGTATAACGAAAAAAGTTTCAGATTATGGACATTTTTTCCCCCAGATTATTTTTATCACTGATACAGTTGTGGACCACACACACCCACCCACACCCACACATCACAGGCCTTTGAATTTTCGTCCATCCATCCCTCTACCACATATCCCTCCTACTATATATATATATATATATATATATATATATATATATATATATATATATATATATATATATATATATATATATATATATATATATATATATAAATATATATATATATATATATATATTTATATATATATATATATATATATATATATATATATATATATATATACACACAAGGTGTGAAACCTTCATCTGTGGGCACCATTGTCAGAAAGCTGATTGGTTGGTTTGTAGTCAGAAACGTGATGTCCGCGGATTTTGACAACAAACCAACCAATCAGCTTCCTGACAATGGTGCCCACAGATGAAGGTTTCACACCTTGTGTATATTTATATATATAGTAGGGGGAATATGTGGTAGAGGGATGGATGGACGAAAATTCAAAGGCCTGTGCACACATGAAGAGTCTGCTTAAAGAAAGTTGGGGTGTACGGTCACATTGGATGATTTTAATCTGCCACTCGGGTATATGATGCCACATATGTAGGCTGACGTAACAATTAAAATATGTAATTAATGACGTACCCAAGTTATGAGCACCAAGACAAATTAGTTTCAAAATATTCAACAGCTTACATGTGCTGCATACCTGTATACTCACTATGGTATCAGGGACAGGTTCGGCTTTTGCAATGTTCTAGCCAATGAATAGATTAGCCAAATACCATTTTTGTTTACTTCAAATTAATGTCACTTATGAACCACGGAAAGTAGGTCAAAAGCGTGTTCAGTGAAGCATGACACGTAAGTCACAACCTTTCATACGCAACACACCTTCAGCGTATAATACATCCATACACCAGGTTTAGTTCCAGTATGTCAAAACTCTTAAAACTATAACCCAGAATAACATGTTCTGTAATGTTTAATGAACCATGAAAAATAAATCAAAAGTAGGTCACGATGACCTATTTTTTATACACCGTGCACCTCCTCTCTAAGATGCATCCACATATCAAGTTTAGTTCCCGTATATCAAAAACTCTTGAAGCTACAGCCACTTCCCGGACAAAAAATTTCTGTAATGTTCAGTAAACAGTGAAAGGTAGGTTAAAATTAGGTCATGCTGACCTACTTTTCACACTTTGCACATCACCTGCATAAGATGCATCCACGTACCAAGTTTCATGGTCATATGTATAAGTCTTAAAACTATGGTCCGGACAAGCTTGTAGAGGGCGAATGAACGGGCAAGGCAGTAACTATATGCGGAATGGTCCGGTAAGTGTATGAACTGTCTTTGATGGATTTACTATTTAATAAATATTCTGCTGAATAGGCATCAACAGCGCCAACTGAAATTAGCTTCAAAATATTCAACAGCTTACCTGTAGTGTACAGAAACTTTGAAACTGGGATTCTGAAAATTCAGGGTTCACAGTATATTAATTGATCCAAACACGCACACAGCATGGGCGGAGCTTAGCTATAAGATGTGTGGATCAAAGCTAGAATTAGATCCCTCTATTGCTTTTAAAGCTCAGTTTATCTCACTTCTGACTGATTGGAAACAGTAACAGCATCCAATCAAATTAACAAGAGGTCTGATGCGCACCTGGGCCATTAGCATTTTAACTACCGTATTTGCATTTAAATAGGCACGATGGATAATTTTGGAAAAAATAAAGATGGTCACAAAAGGAATTGACTAAACAAAATTATCGTTTGATATGTTGAAGCATTCGACCCAAATTTCATTATAATTGTGCCATTAATTAAGGAGTAACGTTTTAACCATTACCACTCTGATGTCAATATTCAATCTTTTACTATATCAATAGCAATGATACCGGTGTACATTTTCCAACAATTTTGGTGTATTATGTTTCTGTTTATGACATCTTACACCAATTTTGGTGAAAAATGGACACCAAATGTTGACATCAGAGTGGTAAGGGTTAACAGGATTTGGAACATCTTCAAACAATTTAAGATGTCAGCCAAAAATCGACCAACTAAAAATTAGTTCTAGATTCTACATCTATAGAATCCTTCCAGCCAAATTTGCATAAAATCCACTAAGCAGTTAAGGAGATACGTTTTACCAAAAAAATGGACTAATCAAAATTCTGTATACAAGTTGTTAAGCCTACACCCCTAGGGGCCTTGTAGCCAAATTAGGTTGAAATCCGCTAAGCCAATCCGACAGACAGACAGGGGCGCCATGGCATAAGCTCACTTGGCTTTTCAAGCCAGGTGAGCTAATAATAAGATGTATGCGCATAGCAGCTCATCTGTCCAGCAATCGGTTAATGAGGAATGTTGCCAGACAGACACGATAGACATTCGCCATGGCATAAGGTCACTTGGGCTAAGACCAGGTGAGCTAATAATAAGATGCGGGTACATAGCAGCTTTTCTGCACGCCTTGAGACTGGAATTTCAGGGTTAACACTCAAGCTGGGCAGAGACAGTCATTTCAGTGATGAATTTTCAAAAATACTCTCGTGAGCACATTGTATGAGGAGATTGAAAATTTCATTCAAAAACGACATCTGCATGGTCTTGAGACAAAAGATAATATTTTAGATAATTTACCAGTGCAATGAATGAATTGATAACCAAGCCAGGCATTCCAGTGGTAAATTGACATGGACTAAGAAAAAATTAAATTTTTTACCAACCTCGACTACTAAATATTCAAACAGTTGAACAGGTGACAATAAATTTGCTTAAAAGAATCAAATTCTATCTCACACAGGAATATATACTAAAACTATCCAGATGGAGCAATATTTTTACTAATTTTAAGTAACTGAGACAATCCAGACTGCGGGCTGATCCCAATTATGGTTTTGCTGTCTACAATAGAAGCTGACAATGTCCAAGAAATGTTCAACAGAATACTCTGTCTGAAGACAGGAGAATGTATGCATGCATAAATAGAATTATATTTATTTTCATAGAATCTTGAATTTTAAACTTATCTATACAACAGACCATTTTTACTAATCTTAACTTAAAATGTATGTAATGCTAAAAAGGGAGATAACTCTCGTGGTCAGATATATTGGCATGTAATCAGGCTTGCCACAAAGTAGATATATTAACATAACAAATTTGACACTAATCCACAGAGATGGTCTCTGGGAACACAAGCAAAGCGTAATTCTTATTTCTTATGTGCTAACACAACCTTTTAGACTATCAACAAATTGTAAAATCTGTCATTATTTTTTAAGGAGGAATCCGATGGAAGAATTGAAAATTGGTTAATTTCATTGAAGGTGAGATCTAATAAAATAAGCAATACTCATTATTTTAAAGATTTTAATGGTTAAGATTTGTCATGAAAATTTAAATCTTTGCTTAGTAATTGTCCATTGGCAGTGCAAGAGATTCTTTACAAATTTACCTGACTGGCTCAATTACTGGCAGTAGGCCTGTGATTGAAATTCCAGTGGTAAAACTAAAAAATATCAAGTTTTCTCTTGGTCTGCAAATGTTTATTTCCCAAGACAACTACACAGGCTGGTTTTGTCCGGGTTGAACATTAAAGAGTTAACAAATTACTGGCTGTTATTCAAATCATTTTCAGAGCATTCAACAGCTTCCAAGCATGTAACACTTTAATGGTCAGCATTTGTCAAGAATATTTAATTTTTGCTTAGAGAATGTCCATTTGCCAACATGGGCAATACGGCTATTTTTGATGTGTTGACCCAGTCCAGTGGTAATCTTTAAAAGATAAATAGCATTGATCTCGTCCTGCAAATGCAGACTTACCATGGAGAAGTCAGCCAAACCAGCCTCTGCAGTATGCTTGAATGTTCATAAATCTGCAAAGCAAGACTGTTTTTTGAAAATTGACCACTGGAATGACTAGTTCGATAAGCAAGCCAGCCATTCCAGTAGTAAATTTTCAAAAATACATCTTGGCCTGCAAATGGTCATTAAATAAGAAAATTAGTTTATATTTTTAACCTAATTTAGCCATTAAACGGTTACTTTGCTTAAATCCTTGAAATCATAATCTAAATCTAACACTAAATGCTAAAACTGAAATATAATCAACTATCATGACTATATTTACTTACTTTATTACTTTCATTTAACAAAATTCACATTTACAGTAGCATTTATGGTTAAAACACATAGAATGCAGTACAAACAGGTTTTTATAATCTGTGCTGAATGTAAATTGATTAGGCTGTCATGGCTGTGTTAATGGTGTGATCTGATAAGATAGTCTTGTACATTACCATCCATATCAATATGTATGTGGCTCTATCTGTCTACACATGGAGTATCTATCTGTTCATTTTGTCATAGAACACACACTGATTTGACATAGTCTGCAGATTTCTACATTGAGAATGCACATGTATTCATTTTAATCGACACAGTCTTTTAAAAGTGCTGCTCTTTCTAAACCATGAATAATTGTTCAGTGCCAGTGACTCTGCTTCAGTAGGCTTTGGCTCATAATGGCACCTGCAAAATAAAAGACAGTTGTTTTGAATGATCAAGTCAATCAGAAACTGCTTTTGTAATGGTCCTGAAAAATGCCTATGCATGTCAAGAGGATATTTTAGAAAATTTACCACTGTAATGGCTGGCTCGATAACAGAGCCAGTCAGTCCAGTGGACTATTTTCTAAAATACTATTCTCTTTAAAATAACCTTTACCACTCTGATGTCAATATTCTATCATTTGCCATGTCACTAGCAAAGAAACTGCTGAAGGCTACAATTTTCAACCACAGCAACATATTCCATCAAATTTGTTGAAAAATTAACCACCATTTTTTAATTTAATTTGAAAACTGTAAATTTTGACATCAGAGGGGTAAAGGTTAATCTTGGTCTGCAAAGTGCAAATTGGCATTCAATAATCAAACTCTGATTTTCTAACCCATTCTTGACCATTAATGACTAACCCTTTAAGACTTAAATTTCTTCAAAAGTAAAAAAATTTCAAGAAAATTTAAATTTGCGGACCTAGTGAATATTTTGAAGGTTTACCACCTGAATGACTGACTTGTAAATTTTCAAAAATTGCCTTCACTTGGTCTGCAAATGGGAATTTCTCAAGACAACTGCAAACACCATTTTGGGCTGATATGTGTGTTAAAGAGTTAAGCTGTTGAATAATTTAATTCAGCTGGAAACCTGAGTGATATAATTTGTATCAACATATTTAAATTAATAAAAGATTATGTTGAATATTTTGAGGCTAAATGCACCTGAAAACTGTTGCTTTCTAAGGAAAACTTGTCCAAGAAAGGTTTCCTATGTGACCAAAAGTTCCCAGCCTGGCTTCAGAACATTCCACAATTTACCTACATGTATACTAATTACTTTAAAATTTAGAAACAGTGATGAGGCAATGACAAATTTAGCCAGATAATACCAGTCATGTCAGTAAGGATAATCATTCTATATAAAATAATGCATTTATATGGATCTTATGTTTTTCAGCTGTCATTAAATTCATCATAAATCTCTTGAAACAATATTGGAAATTATAAAACTGTTGACATGCCTTTATTGTTGAAACATTGAAGCAACAAATTGCAAATTATCAACACCTAAATAAAAGATATTCCACAGGATACACAGGAGAGTCAGCAGCACCTAATTATGAATCACAGAATTAGGCAATTTTGTTTTCAATTGTCTATATTTCAATTTCACTCATTATTTGGCTGACAGTTTGAATTGCATTCAACTGACTTCATTCCAAGTAGGGGTCATTGACAGATTGAGCAGACTGAATTAGAACTGTTGTGGAACAAATGTGTATGTCTACATCATATATTTGAACCTGCTACATCTAAGGCTTACTAGAGGCAAGACAGCCTGTTTGGGAACCTCACTGTTAATTAAAATAAGCCATTTTCTATGGTATTAAATTATTAACCATTTAATACCCACTATGCTATCTACTATCTACAGTGGTCTTGTGAAATAATAATCCATTTGCAGAGCAAGCGAAAACTATTTTTGAATACTTGCCACTGGAGTGACTGGCTCAACCCAGTCATTCCAATCGCAAATTTTCAAAAAGTAATCTCATCTGCAAACAGACATATTTTCTTTTCATAAAAATGAAATTAAAGTAATTTAAGCATTAAAGGGTTATGCATAGGCTCATAAGTGCATATATTATATGCTTTTATAAGTCATGGAACGTCATGTAAAAGTCATGGAATTTCACAGAGCGACATAGATGATATCTGTAAATGAGAAACCTTCGAAATCTAGATGCGCTCAGATAGCATCTCATCTTTCATTTTCTTTGTCATAGAAATTAAATTGTTATAGCTCAATAGCATAATCTTTCACAGTAATGCTTTTGTGATTTTCATGACTTTTCGTGACGTTGGGTGGGGGCAGGGGGAATAGCCCACCCATGTTTTGCATCTCCCATAGTGTATCCCTATAGCGACCACCCACGGTTTTTTCGCCCCACCCATATTTCAGCACACACACCCGGGGCCAAGTACCTTCCTAAGTTCCTACATCCTGATTAGTCTAAATCATAAATGAGAAGCAATCAATATGCTTTCTGCGAAATGAATAGATATTATTGAATGCTCACATGGTCAAATACCATAGCAAACATTATTCTTCTATGATCGATTAATTTTCAGTTCATTTCTGAACTGTTCGCTTCATAAAAAAGGGCAAGCCTCCGCAACAGCTGACAGGCAATAGCAAAGTACGAAAACTGGTGATGTAGCTTGAATATTGGCAGTCATTTATTATATACACACCTTTCTGCACTTTTCTGAAAGCTCTGTGTTAGTGTTAGTTGCACAGTTGTCCAAAACGTGTAAAATCCTCGGACGAAATTATTAGAGATAACTATAGAGACGTGAAAATAACATGCTTTCGTTAATCTCGCAGAATCTCGCAAGTGCTCGCTACTGTAAACGTGACTTTGAACGAGAATTTCGGGACTTACGCCCTTTCGCCTAACTTAGGCGTGGGTGTTAGGTGGCGTAAGTTACGACAATATTTAGGCACCCGCCTAAGTTACGCAGCTTTCGTGAATACGGATTTACGTACATGTTTGGACTTATGTATAGTTTACGCACATTTTTGGACGTAAGTACCCTTCGTTAATACGGCCCCTGGTGTTAAGAAGTTGCAACATTGGCCAGTGTGAAAAAATTGTCCAGAATTTGACTGGCTGACTGACAGACCGACCATCCAATCGACTGACCAACCTACCAACTAACCGACTGCCCGACCAATCGACAGACTGACTGGCAGACTGACTGACTGACCAACCAACCGACGAACTGACTGACAGACTGACCGACTGACTGACCAAATGACCAACCGACTAAATGACCGGCTGATGGAACAACTGACTGACCGATTAACTGACTGGCCAATTGAGCAACCGACTACCGGACCGATGGATCAACCAACCGACCAACCGACCAGCCGACCAACCGACCAACGGATGGACAGACAGACAGACAGACAGACCAACTGACTGACTGAACGACCGACCAACCGACTGACCGACCGACCGACCGACCGACCGACCGACCGACCGACCGGCAGGCAGACAGGCAGGCAGACAAACATACATATACTATTTGTGAGTGGCAACTAAAATCTTAACACGATGTGGTAGAAATCGATCAATGAAATGCAACATTTAGACTACGTATTGTATATTGTATCCAGTGGCGCAAGATACAAATCTAAGTGGGTGGGCAGCTTCCCCAAAAAGGCACACTGTTTTCTGGAAAGTCTGGGAGTGCCCCCCCCCCATAAGCCGGTCCATGAAGAAATTGAGAATTAGAGGCTGTCAGAAGTCATTTCACATATAGTGATAATCAGCATCCTTAAGTTGTTACCAGACTTGCATAAATTTGATAGCGATGTTGACCGAATTTAGAAATTGAACCCTACCTTGGTTAATCGTTGGTATTCCCCAAATCCCTCACCTCCAAAAAAGACATCCACCAAAACAAAAACACTACAGTTTATAAATTTATAATGTCTAAATAACGTCCCCAACTCACTATTCATTTCGCTGGCTGTTGCTTTTCAACCGTATTGCTCTGATACATAACAAAGATGATATCATTTTATTGATTGCCTGCTTTTCGACGAGCTTTCGCGCACCATCTTGATAATATTCCGATGCATAGACCTATATAATCACTCCTCTGTTAGCATTAAGGTTATCATGAAGCAATAACATTAAGAAACAAGGGAGGAAGCCATTTTTAGCCTTGCCACGCCCACCTCTATAGTTATAAGCGCCACTCACACCTGTCTCGTGTTGGGATAGATCAACCCCTGCACTCCCTGACTATCAATTTCCAGAAAACTATACAGGTAAGCTGTTAAATATTTTGAAACTAATTTGACTCGGTGTTGTTGCTACCTATGCGATGTTTATTAAGTATTAAAAAAATACAATTCGTACAAGAACGCATAGTCCGTCATCAATTAAATGTTCTGGGTGAACTTAACTACATCATGAAACGACGTCTTTGATTATGACGTCAGTCTGCATGTCACGTAGTTGATTATGACGTCATATGATGGGTGGATAAACTGGAAAGTACATTGGAACAATTTCAGTGACAATAGTTTTCTTCGAAGCCGCCATTTTTATTTGGGATTCTATTATTGGTGCAGTTGCACAATGCTCAGCAAAAAATCATTCCCGCGCTGTTATTGCTAGTCATTGTACTGTTGCCGCCAAGGTGAGCACCGAGTGTACGAGGACAATAGAATACCAAATAATGGCGGATACAAATATCAAGCCAAAATGGTGGTTCTGAAGATGATGATCGTCAACTAATTCTTTTTATAAATGTTCCATTATCTTATTGATTCTCCATGGCGTGAATGTTGCATTTGTTGTAAACGGTATATACGTGAAGGAGATATTATACGGTCTCTACATCTTGCCTTCACCGACGTGGAATGTTATTTGAAATAGACTCGATATTGTCAATCCGATGTGTTATGCAACATCTGTGACAAATCTGATGGAGTGACTCGTGGGTAGAATGATTTCGTGGAATGGGAAATCCAATGTTAATCACAAGAGGAATGTATCATATTACTACATATTTAAAGGTATACATATTCACACCAGAATGCTGGAAAATAAAATTGAACATTTTATGCTTTTAGAGACTTAAATCGTGTGGCTTGATGTAATAAAACGAAATAAATCTTAACATATGATGATTTCATTATGCATAAATTAATACAATTTTCTAAGATGTGAAGGTGAATTAGAGACACGTGCCCCTATTTCGACTTCGCAAGTAAAATATTATATTAATTTATACGGAATGAAATCATCATTTGTTAAGATTCATCTCGTTTCATTACATTGATGTACACAGCTTAAAATATTCAATCTACACTTTACCTAATGCTCCGAGCTATTGACCCCATACTAAAGGTCATATAACTTTATATTCTTTCCAGTTTGCTGAATTTAGAGGCTTGAAGTTTTTGTTATTTAAGCCGGAGTGGATCTTTCCAGTTTTAGCTATGCCCCGCCCATCACTAGTTAAGCCTCACCCACACTTCGCCGTGTTGGGAGTAATCGATCTCCGAATGTCCTGACTCGTTTTCCTGAAAACAATAAAGTTAAGTTGTTGAATATTTTGTAAATAATTTGACTGACAGATGGCAGAAACAGCGCCCAGTCAAATAATTTCAAAATATTCAACGGGATATTTATTACATAGTAGACATATAATTCGTACAACAACGCATGTTCCGGCTTCAACTATGCGTTCGTGATGCACTTATCTACGCCATTCATGGCGCCATAATGACGTCATTGATTGTGATATCATTCTATACCTCACGTAGCTGATATATGACGTCATATGATGGATGGATACAGTGGAAAGGTCCATTGTCGCAAGGCAAGCATCGGCAGGTCACGTGTTGCCAGTTATCTTAAGGGTATAAATTCGATTGCACTTGAATGCCTTCTATCAAATTCTGTAATAGGCCTACTATCTGAATCTTATCTCGGTGTTAACAAGTTTCAAGTTTCTTTTTTACTCCCAGGTCACACAGTGACATATGGGGAAAATTATATATTACATAGTAGGCGGTGTGCTTAATTTGTACATTGAATCGTCATCGCCGTCGTCATCGTCGTCATCGTCATCATCGTCAATTAATCAGCTCCTTATTTGTTTGTCCACGTTTATCGGTCCGTGCTTGTGCGGCGGTTTCATCCACGTTGGAAATAGCTGGTAATCACTCTAATAAGGCGGCAGATTTTTGATAGCAACTTTGCAATATTGGTGGAGAAGAGCTTATGTAATTTGAAGAAGTTAGGTCTTATATAGTAATATGGAGGTAGTAATTCTTGTCGGGTTTGTTTAAAAAAGCTACAGATAAATAGTAATGGAACTCGTCCCCTATATTATCTTTTACGCAAATGGTGCATTTCCTCTCTTCTCTTGGGGTTCCATCCCACCTCCCTTTCTCTATTGGTATGTAGCGGGTGCCTGTTCGGAATCGTGTGAATATTATCCTCCTACTGTCCCCGAGTCTTAAAAGATATTTTTAAATTTCCCAATTTGGTTTGAAACTATTATAGATTTTACCCTTCCAAGATCCTTATCTGTGTGCCATGTCTGTATGAACTGATCCTCTAGTGATTTTGTAATCGTTGTCTGCATTTGGTTGGATGTGTTGGTTGTTTGATTTGTCCAAATATAGCTGTGTCCTGTATTATCCAAAATAGCTTTGATGCAATTTAGCCACCTATATTTGTGTTCCGTTTTGACGGTAGTCGGTTAGCGCGTACCTGTACAGTGTAAGTGCTAATCTAGTTTCTTTACCTGTTATCAGTTTTATCCAGTAGGTTATCATTCGTTTTTTTATGACCACATTTATAGGTATTTCCCCATGTTCCACATATATCAAATAGTTCGGGGTAGTGCGTTTAACATTTAGAACATGTCTAAGGAAGTTTAAATTTACCGTTTCTAGGATATTGCACTTTTCAATTCCAACAATTTCACACGCATAGCGTATTATTGACTCTATCATCTGATGGTACAGCTTTAATTGGCAATCAATTGGTAGGTCTAGTTGTCTAGCCTTTCCTTTTAGTACAAACATATCCTTGCAGCTTGTTCAGGGATGTGCTGGCCAAACGCATCCGTCCATTGTAAGAGAAGTATATTCCTAAGTATTTATAGTTATGTACAATGTCTAGCTCTTACATATTCATATAGAACTTTAGCTTCCTACTGTATGCTTTGGTGGTTCCAAACACGACGACGTTGGTTTTATCTGCATTTACTTTTAGTTTCCAGAAGGTGCAGTATTTTTCAATAGAGCAGGATAAGTAGTTTAAATAGGGTAATAAATTCGTCATCTGTATCTGTTAGCTCTATTTGATTACAGTTTTGCTCATGTAGAAAGGTTTCTAGGTCATTTAGATATATTGCGAATAATATTGGCGGGAGGTTTTCGCCCTGGCGAACACCCCATGTACAGGTGAGGGGATCAGAGAATTCATTATTTAACTTAATAATTGATTTTATGTTAAGCAGACTTATTATTCTTGAGGAGCTTAATACTTTTCAAAATTTCTTCGTACGTTATTGGTGAGTTTAGCTGGTGATTTTCGCCAGGTGTGTCGGTAGGAATATGCTCTGTTTTTACCTCGATATCAGCACCCTTTTCATTTAGGGCTTTGAAATATGCGTGCATGCTACCTATATCTACTGGGCATGGTTCGGTTGGAGCTTTGTCTTGATTTATTTCCAGTAGCCTCTTGGCTGGCCCTTGCTCATTGCACGAATCGCTTGTTGTCGTTTTTGTTTATACTGCATTATTGATCTTTTTGATTATATTTCTATATGCTTTACTAGCAGTTACCATTTATTGTTTAGTTATATCCGTCCTGTTAAGTCTAAATTCTACTCTAGCTGTATGATCTTTATTTCTAGCGTTTGTGCACCGTTTATTATACCATGGGCGCTGTATTCTGGGCTTGTGGTTGGTATGAGTCTTTCTCGTGGCACCAAATACTTGGCTGGCCGAGCTTTCAAACATATCTAACGATGAATACTATTCAATCATGAAGTTGACCATTTTTGACATCAAAGCATCACCATATGTGTACAGTATGGGCCCTCATGGCAACCTATGATTGTAAATGCCGATATAGAGTCAGAACTACGAGAGAAATTCACGAATCCATTTCCTCACTCAATAATATGACGTCATAATCACCTACACGACGTGTATGCTTATATCATAATCATGAATGATTCGATTAAGCCCGTCGTCTTTAATGCTTAATATTCCGACACGTTGTACGAATTGTATGTTTTTGCTATTTAAGGACCATGCTGTTGAATAGTTTGTAAATAATTTGACTGAGCTATGGCGGCAACAGCACCCAGTCAAATCAGTTTCAAAATAGTCAACAGCTTACCTGTATAGGTTTCTGAAACCTAGTCAGGGAGTTCAGAGATCGATTGATCTCAACACGAGCGAGGTGTGGGTGGAACTTAGACAGAGATGGGCGGGGAATAGCTAAAAATGGAAAGGCCGAAGCAATATTCTTACAACTGCTACAGTTCTGAAGCATACATGTCTTAGGTGCACCCATACTACCGGAGGACTACGTAAAGTGATGTGACACATTTCTAGTCAATGGAGATAATCAATATGTCACTCAAGTATATGACGTCATAATCAATTGCGTCACGGGTTGGCAGACAACACAATCATTATTCACAACGAATGACGTATCTATCTCCGTCCTGGACATTGAAAAGTCCGTCATCTGTACGAATTGTATGTCTTTGCTACATAACCATTTCCACTCTGATGTCAAAATATTAAATTTTCAAAGTAAATTTAAAGATGAACTGATGTTCGTTTTTAACAACTTTGGTGGAAGATGTCGTAGATAATCGACATCAGAGTGGTATGTGTTAATAAATATACTGTTGCATATTTTGAAACTAATTTGACTGGGCCTTGTTGCTGCAACTGCATACCTGTATAGATTACATTGGAATTGGAATTCCAGGAATTGAGGACTCAAAAGAATATAAATTAATTCTAACACGCGGAAAACGCTGACGGAGCATAGCAAGAGATGGGCGGAGCAAAGGTAGAAATGAATCCCTCTATTTGATGATCAAATCCATCAAATAATTTAAATCTGATAGTTGGTCTGACGAGGGACATGTTAGACTGAGCTTTCTTGCCGCATGGGACCGGTAACTCTCCCCTCTCAATCTACCACATGCAGACAATACTATAGGCCTATATGAAGAAAAGAGCACTCAGCATAAATTTATTTATTAATTTATTGAACTAACATATCCCTATGGAAATACTTTACACGCTTACTCCCTAATTGAATAAGGAAATAGGAATCCTGATCTACTGTGTCTGGGCGATAAAATGAGGATTTATTGTTCTGCTGTTATTGGAAAACAAGATTGATGCCAAATTATTCAGCACATGTCGATCTCGCCACTAATGAAGCCACGGATCGCCCGTTAACCCATGAGTAGTAAACGCCTAGTAGGTAGTACACTATTTATCAGTCATTCAACTGTTTGAGCAATCTCACCTCTCTCTCCTTCCGTTACTCCCTCCCTCACTTATTCCATTTCTCTCCATCGCCCCCCCCCACCCTATCTCTTGCTCGCCATCCCCCTCCCCCACTCGCTCTCTCTCTCTCTCTCTCTCTCTCTCTCTCTCTCTCTCTCTCTCTCTATCTCTCTCTCCCCCCCCCCTCTCTCTCTCTCTCTCTCTCTCTCTCTCTCTCTCGCAGAAAGTCTTGATCATTGCTCGAATATATTCACACCAACAGATACAACGCCAATCATTTAGTTCATCAGTCATTTTGTTCAGTATTCACAAGAAAATGGCTTCTTCGTCAGTGGGAGTGATCAATGAGCGATATGGCGGGTGGACTGTCCCTTCCGCACCAATCACCATCTCAAACATGAATAATTTATTTTTTAACTTCTGTAGGCTCAGATGCAACATACTATCGAGGCTATAAGAAAACTAAGAACCATAGTGGTAAATATTTTGAAACTAATTTTGATTGGAAGCTGTTGTTAAATGAAAAAAACCTACCCAATTCTGACGATGGGAAATATATAATTTTATTTGTTATAACCCGCACTCTTTTGCGCCACGCTTATTACTGATTTGACGATAGCGTACATTTCCCTTACGCTCGTCACCTCAGAAATTAACTCGCTTATTGCCCTTTATTCTTCCCTATATCCTATTTTTAAACTGGCACGGTTATTTAATGTTATGTTGGGTGTAACTCTATGCTTTATGAACGTTCATTTGTACAACGGTTATTAAAATATCTGCCGTGCTACCGGATTTCGAAATTTCTTCTTACGTGGTACTTTTAGTGTAGACCTCCGTCTGTCTGTCCCTGGAGAACCGCAAGCGGATATTTCCTCGTATTGTTTTCCTCATCGACTATTCCGCCGTTAGTAAGAGTATCGGGATCAGGTTATTATAATGTAGCAATCTATGAGGGCGTAAACTTAGTTTGGTGTGGTGGGTTATAAGCCACACTCTTTTGGTATATTATTCATTAATGCATACAACCCTCATTTCTGCCTGAATGTTATGTAGTTACAGAGAACAAGACATACGTTTTCCCCCAAATAAATGTAGGTAACTTGGAATGAACATGTGTCTGCCTGATCTAAATTTATTTTTCAATTCTGACATTTTAAGAAATTAGATAAATTTTATATCTTTCGCTTACAGGTCTTTAGCTGGTGTGAGAGCTACAAAAACAAAAAGAATCACCGCCGCTGTCTCAGTGCTGCACTCTACATATTATATTGTTCATGGGGTTCATTTGATTAAGCGGCGATGGATCCCTTCCCATGAACTAATGCAGCACATCTACGACAACACATAACAACATAAACAAAATTTAGATGACATAATAATCCAATCAAATTTGACCCATGACAGTGTTTAATGTGCGTTTTAAATACCCCGATGCACCCTTTTCACTTAAAGGTAATGTATTAGGAGTGGTATACAGCCAAATCTGGTCAAGTGGATACATCCAGATAATGTACACTTGTTGATTGACGACGTGGAAATGCAGTGCTGTAGAGCACACCGCCGAAGCAGGCTACAGAATACGACAGTGAGCAAATGAACAGTGGGCAGAAGATTGAGAGCTAGAAGTCAATGACGTCAAAGACATTATTCAACATCTTCTCTCTCATGCTCTCATGAGAGAGTACCCCGCCATAGATCAGCACACCCACCTTTTCGGCACGAATCTAGATTACAGCCTGACATGAAATCCTTGTATTGAGGAGATGGAGGCGAGGGCCATCAGAAATCTTGGTGTCATGAGGATTGGAAACTACATGGGGTCAATCTTCAAAATCCTGATAACAGTCTATATACGTGCAGTACAGTGTGTGTTGGAGTATGGCTCAAGCACATGGAACACTGTGTCAAAGATGAATCAATCAAATCTAGACAACCTAAAAAACCTTGGACTCAGAAGCATACATGGTGCAATGAAAATTACTCCCATCCATAGATTGGAAGACGGCCAGCATCCAATCACTGGAAACCAGAAGGGAGACAAAAATTTGCAGATAGGGTGAAAATTTCAAGTGGCTCATGGATCACCATCAACATGATGTTCCAGGCTCTAACAAAGAGCTGACTGAAACAACAGAGTCAGACCAGTTGAAGAAATGCCAGGAGAATATAAGTGTTGCCCAACTAATCCAGATCTCTGTGATATTCTGAAACAGCAGGTTTTGTCTCCAGAGCCATTCAGTGTTGGAATAAGGACCAGCACTCCTGGACCCGCTGGAAAACAAGAACAGAGTGATGCCACACATAAAACAAAATCTACCAGAACCATAAGAAATGGAGACAATGGGGTCTTCAGCCAGACACATGAATACCTTCTGAAACCATCTATGTATGCCGTGGGTCCCTCTGTTCCAACCTCAAAGCTGAAGTGATTGCCCTCCAAGCAGCATCTGGCCACCTAACTTCCATAGAGGAACCATCAGTAAAATCAGTCCTCGTCACCGACAAGCTGTCTGCTCTGCAAGCCCTTGCATGAAGCTCCACCGAAAAGCTGATAAACACCATAAAGCGAACCGTACATGAACTATCCGAGAAATCTTCCACAGTGCTTCAGCAGATATCAGCAGATTATGGTATCTCTAGCAATGAGAGTACAGACAGACTGGCAAAAGAAGGTGGGTGATATACCCAACACATGCCAAATCCTCGGAAAAAGCAGCTGAACATCAACCTTCCAGGCAAGAATTAGCACTTACAAGTTCAGTCAAACCCCATGCATCATCTCAGCAATGCAGAATAGACAGCCAACTGTGGTGTGAAAAAGTGGTATCATAACATCGGCTTTGTACAATTGTGGCACGGCAGACTAGACTCACATGCTTCAAGCATACCCTCTCCTCACCCCACTGCATGATCAGATGTGGCCAACGTGCACTACCCTGCAGGATGAGCTCTGTGCTATTACTCTGGGCCTGCACTGAAAGTTCCAGTTTACATCAGCAGTGGGAATCAGACCATGACACAACCGTCAAATGCAGGGCACATGTATTGGACCATGGATCTTGGCACCAAACTACATGACCCTCCATATGGAGGCCATTGGTGTAGGAATGACAGTTTTGCATGCCCTCCAAGTTCTGCTTACATGCAGTGTCTCGTTTTGATCAGAGCTGACACCAATGTTAGCAGTCTGCTCTCCAAGTTGTTTTGTGTATGACATTTGAGTGTCAGTGTCTCATTGCTTAAAATTGACAACAGATCAACTTTCCTCACTCACAGTTAGTAAATGTCATCTTTCAGGGGTTAGGTTTGGCTAAAGGTTATCTGTAATGGTATGAAATATGGGAAATTCCATGCGTTCAATGATCAGGATTGGCAACATATCATCCTTCGGTGTTCAAAAGTGGTAACAAATCATGTTTCAGGATAGAAATATAATTTTTCAGCACTAAGAATTGGCAAATTAATGTCCTTCACTGCTTAGAATTGACAACAGTTCAACTTTCCTCACTCGCAATTGATAAATGTGTTCTTTCATGGGTTAGGTTTGGCAAAAGGTCATCTCTCATGCTAAGAAATTTGTGAAATTCCATGCTTTCAATGATCAGGATTGGCACAATATCATCCTTCAGTGTGTTTAGAAGTGGTAGCCAATCATGTTTCAGGGTAGAAATATAATGTTTCAGCACTAAGAATTTGCCAATTATTGTCCTTCACTAATTAGAATTGACAACAGATCCACTTTCCTCACTCACAATTGGTAAATGTCATCTTTCAGGGGTTAGGTTTGGCAAAGGGTAATCTCTAATGGTATGAAATTTGTGAAATTCCATGCTTTCAATGATCAGGATTGGCAGCATATTATCCTTCAGTGATCAGAAGAGGTAACAAATCATGTTTCAGGGTAAAAATAGAATTTTCCATCACTAAGAATTGGCCAATTATTGTCCTTCACTGCTTAAAATTGACAACAGATCAACTTTCCTCACTCACAATTGGTAAATGTCATCTTTCAGGGGTTAGGTTTGGCAAAGGGTAATCTCTAATGGTATGAAATTTGTGAAATTCCATGCTTTCAATGATCAGGATTGGCAACGTATCATCCTTCAGTGTTCAGAAGTGGTAACAAATCATGTTTCAGGGTAGAAATATAATTTTTACCTCTAAGAATTGGTAAATTATTGTCTTTCAGTGCTTAGAATTGGCAACAGACACCAGTCCGGGTACATTACATTTGAGTGAAAGTGTATCAGGGTATGTAAACACATATTAAATACTGTCGTGCTTCAAATTTGATTTGATTGTTATGCCATCTAACGTTTGATTATGCTGTTCTGCGTGGTCGTAGCCGTGCTGCTCTAGTTCATGCGAAGGGGTCCATCGCCGCTTAATCAAATACAACTCATCAACATTATAATAAGTAGAGTGCAGCACTGAGAAAGTGGTGGGGATGGTGTTTGTTTTTGTGTAGTTTTCACACCAGCTAAAGACTGGGTAAGCTAGATGTCATAATTGGAAAATAGATTTAATTCCGGCACACACATGTACACTCCAAGTTGCCTACAGTTATTTGAAAAAAAATGTATGTCTTGGCAGGTGCTTATATGTAAATCCATTGCATTCAGGCAAAAATGAGGGTTGTATGTATTATTGAATAATGTACCAAAGGTGTGTGGACCTACCACATCGAGCTAAGTGTATGCCATGCTACAATGTAACATAATTTAATAACTTGATCACGATACTCATACTAACGGCGGAATATCAGAAGAGGAAAACGACATGAGATGACAGTAATCTTAGCTCACACTACAAATAACACGTAAGAAGCAAATTAGAAATCCGGTTTCACGGCGGATATTTTAGTAACTGCTGTACAAATGAACGTTCATAAAGCATAGATTTACACATAACATAACACTAAATGATCGTGCCAGTTTAAAAATAGGATATAGGGAAGAATAAAGGGAGAATAAGCGATTTAAATTCTGAAGTGACGACCGTAATTGAAACATAAGCGATCATCAAATCAGTAATAAGCGCGGCGCAAAAGAGTGCAGGTTATACCAAATAAAATTATATATTTCCCACCGTCAGAATTGGGTAGATCTTTTTGTTTTGGTAATATGTCATTGCTTCTTCGCCATAAATCTACTGACAAAAATTCTGTTGCAATTTTGCCGAGGTGCACTTACATTTTTTCTTAGATTGACTGGACTATTCTATCGTCTCGATATCAGCTTATTCTCGACATGCATTGCTCTTGAGAGTTAACGAACACGAAAGAGGATTCAGAGAGACGGGTTCACGACCATACGCCATCTGTTTCTGCCATCGCGATGTGCTGAATCGGATTATTATGAGACACATAATTGTGTCGACGCGCATAAGAAATGCAGTTGCGGCTGACATGGCCCATGGCGACTATTTCGTCAAAGCCACACATATGGGCTATGGATGAAAAAATCCTGAGAGACGGAGAGATGTGTGTGGGGTGTGTGGTAGAGGAGAGTCTCTAAAACTGTTTATAGATGACTATGGTGAAATTACACAGGTGAAGAGCCTCACGAATGCGTGACAGTTTAATCGGTCGTGGTGGCATTTTAGTAGTCCTATGCACTCTTCATGGACCAATGGACCTTCCAGTCTATCCATCGATCATCTGACGTCATATGACGTCATAATTAACTAAGTGACGTGTATGATGACGTCATAATATTTCCGTTATGAATGCTTCGATGTAGTCTCTTTAACGCTTAACCCTTAGCACACTGATGTCAATATTCTTTTATGGTGTCAATAGCAAAGAAATTAGTGTACATTTCTCAACAATTTTGGTGCAAGATGTTGTTGTCTACGACGGTACCATCTTCCACCAAATTTGTTGAAAAATAACACCAGCTCATCTTTTACTTTTATTTGAAAATTGAAAATTTTGACACCAGAGCGGTAAGGGTTAATAATCCGACAGGTTGCACGAATCGTATGTCTTTACTATTTAATAAACATTCTGTCGAATATTTTGAAACTAATTTGGCTGGGCATAGGCAGCAACAGCACTGAGTAAAATTAGTTTCAAAATATTCAACATCTTACTTATATACATTTTCTAGAAATTGATGGTCAGGGAGTTTTGTGATCGATCGATCACAGCACGGCGAAGTGTGGGTGGAGCTTAACTAAAGATGGGCGGGGTAGAGCAAAAACTGGATTCCCCCAGTGTTTGGGGCTACGTTTAAACAGGTGTTAAATGGTTACGGTATATTTTGATGTAGCTCTGCCGTTGATTTTGGATGGCATACAGAATACTCTTTTCCATTCATTGTGTTTCTTAATGATAAGCTACACCTTCTATTGCCACATAAAAATCCCGAAAATTTGACCCGGATGTCACAAGGATCTATCCATCATATGACGACATAATCAACTACGTGACGTGTAGAATGACATCATACTCAATGACGTCATTATGACGCCATGAATGACGTAGATAATTACGCCACGAGGGCATAAGCGAAGACGGACTATGCGTTGTTGTACAAATTGAATGCCTACTATTTAATAAATATCTGTTGAATATTTTGAAACTAATTTGACTGGGCGCTGTTGCTGCCATAGGTCAAATTAGCTACAAAATATTCAACATCTTACCTGTATAGTTTTCAGGAAATTGATAGTTCGGAAGTTCGGCGATCTATCGATCCAAACACGACAAAGATTGGGTGGAGCTTGGCTAGAGGTGGGCGGGGCATAGCTAAAACTGGAAAGGTCAATTGCAAAGCTGTACTTCTCGTAAATTTACCACGACACATATTCAGTGTTCCAAGGACTCGTCTATTTGCACTTTATACCAGATCTGACGAATTCATCGTCATGAAAGTAATGTTACGATATGTATATACTCTGAAACGAATTTTGTTTAATGATCTCACCGGGCCGAGCACATTACCGTCTTTCAGTCAAATTATTTTTCAAATATAGTAGTCCACTATGTGGCTGCTTTACGAAGGAAGATTTTACGGATACTCTGAGTAAAGGGGTTAAGCGGCTAATGGATGAATTACATAAACGACCCTGTCATAAAGTGGCCCATTAGGTCTTTAACATGACACACACGTCGATATTTCACTAACAAGAATTGGCTTTATCCAATTAGATATTTACATGTTGCTGCCGCGAACCAATTTGGCTTATTGGGCACTGTGAATCACAATAAACGACAGACGGACCATCTAGTCCTCGTGGAATATTGCGACAGAATGGATGAATTCGGTCTGTTGCTCAAGTAATGATATTTAGAAACTAATTTCACTGGGCGCTATTGTTGCCATAGGCACCAACAGCGCCGACTCAAATTTGTTTCAAAATATTTAACAGCTTACTGTAGGCCTATTGCTATCTTGATCTTAGGATTCGGGGAATTTTTTTAGAATAAACTAAACTAAGTATATACATCAATCTCTATACGCACAATGTATGGGCGGAGCGTAGCTACAAATGGGCGTGGCATGGCTAGAAATGGATATACCCACCTCTATTCCTAGCAAGATTCTTCAACTTAAAGCTATAGTGATGCGGTATAGAGAACGCTGCAAATCCTCGTTCTATTGAACCAAAGTTTGGAAGTAAAATTTACTATTTAAACAGCGAGTGCCTATTCATTTTAAGCTTAGTTTGTTCAACATGTTTGCTTCCGTGTATGCAATGACAATGACATTAATTATTCTTTGAGCTCCATGATACCAAGTCCTGTTTCTTTTATGTTGGCGCGTAGTATGTTTAGCATGCTTGTGAATTTACCTTTCCAGTGTATCGATCTATTAATCTGACGTCATATGACGTCATAATCAGCTAAGCTGTGTGTAGGATGACGTCATAATTATTACGTCGTAAATGATTCTATATGGCCCGTCTTTAACTCTTAATAGCCCGACACGTTGTACGAATTGTATGTCTTTACTATTATACAAACATGCTGTTGAATATTTTGGAACTAATTTGACTGGATGCTGTTGCTGCCATTAGGCAGCAACAGCTCCCAGTCAAATTAGTTCCAAAATCTTCAATAGCTTACCTGTATAGTTTTCTGGAAATTGATCGTCAGGGAGTTCAGAGATCGATCGAGCAAGGTGTGGATGGAGTTTGGCTAGAGATGGGCGGGGCATAACTAAAAGTGGAAATGTCCATTGAGGTTCTCTACAAGTTCCAACGGAGTTTTCGCTGAGCACACCTAATCCCCCCACTTCCTGTGAAGCTGTCTGATAATATTTAAAGAACATGTCCAAATATAGACAATAATCATTGCGCCAATTTCACTGTTAGTGGGACCATATTGCGCAGTGTGTATAACTTACCATCTAAGGTCATGCCGTCAGGCCAGAGATGTTGGTCGATGGTAGGAATGTATCGGCGGTTTCAGTCATCAAGTTTATCTAGATCTGTCTTTAGAGTTGCCAAGCTGTCGCGGTTGTATATCATCAATGAGAGGCAAGTAAGATTATACACACGTAATTTTTTATCCAGAGGGATCCTTGATACCCAGATGCATGGATTTCAGATGAGCTGAACGGCTATGTTTAGGTAACGTAACGTACAGCAAGGTCAGCGGAGCTGTATATCAGTGAGCCCACAGTGTTGCTCTTTCTCTGCTACCCATCGTCACACAACAGGACGCCTTTGTCACCAATCGTCTGTGTATGATATGTGTGCATGAGTAACCTCTGTCTTAGTTCCGTCCATAAAGATATTTTTACATTGAGCTATTCTAAAACTGTAAGGAGAAAGGCATCGATATGTCTCCGTCTCACACAGATGTAGTCTACGTCATCTAAACACTCAGAGGCACAGTGTAGACAGTAGCCTGCGTGTGAGGGTGGCAGGGATGTCTGTTGTGTACTCCTGTACAGATGACGGGGATGCAGTAAGGTGGCATATAAACGGTACCTTAGATACAATCCGCCTGTGGCTAACCGATCTAGGTATCAAAGACTAAAAACCCGTACTCTCAGTGTGGAATTTGGCAATAAAAGTCTTAGGAGTCGTATTTCATCATTATAATATTCAGCTAGTTGTAATAGGTCTATGCTCTTTGATCGTTTGATGATATCAATATTACAACACACATCTTGTGAAAGTCCTTGTGTTTGCATTTGACCACGATTACGATGTCTGCGCATCTGTTCCCGCATATAAAGTCGTTTTTGTAAGCTCCAGCGAAATATACAACCTTTTCTCGGATGTGGCGCAGTGATAAACTGGGAAGGATTTGCAGGAAGCTGTTGAAGAACACAATATCCTGCAGGTTTGATCGTAATCCAATGGCTGTTTGGCTTTGGACAGCACGGCAAGGGTGCTTTTGACAACAGCAAAGATGGGGAGGTAGTTCTGGAGGGCGGAAATTATGTTGTGCGCAGTTGGTTTGGAAGCGCTATCACCTGCTTACTTGAATCGTTCATAACCTCAAGGTAAGGACCAATCACAGCCACCAAGACAGCTGACGTTTGCAGACTGAAACATGAGGATCCTGGGAAATCTGCGGAACAGAGTAATACACTTTTCCCACGTTGACGTCATTACGCCGGGCTTCCCCTAAATCAACGCTCAGAGCAAAACTACTGGCAGGTACCGCCGCCAACAAGCCACTGATCCGCGTTAAGTTACTTTTGCACTAAAAGACACTGCAATCTAAACCGTTCCTATGATAAACTAAAATCATTATATTATTTAAATCATATATCATTGGAAAGCGCATTCAATTGGCCAAACATTAATACATTATTCTTTATATTTTTGTAACGCTTTCACTGAGATATTTTGAGATAAAATACACCATTCGACTTAGATTCGTCAAATAAAGTGGACAATAGGGGATATTTTATAATTGCAATCAACTGTATTAAATGTTATAAAGCTGTACAAACTAATACAGAAATGTATAGACAATTGATGTATGGCTTCAAAAATATTATGAACATAGTTTTTCATATGCACTGCCTAAAGTGCACTGTATCTGATTCCCATAGTAAAGTAATGCTGTTTGCGCAACGGCTATCGCGAAAACCAGCCGGAAGTGGTATGCGTGATGCGTTCCGGGAAGGTATTTTCCCAAAATACGCTAATGTGGGAAAGGTGTATTACTGCAGAAGCGAGAGCTATCAATAACGAATTTGGATAGCTTTAACACATCTAGACCAACATGACAGACTGATCATGGGAATGCAAATCATGGATTCTTATAAGCATCTATTTGAGGTCATATACCTCCACAATGCAACCTTGTACACTCAAAAGTAGTGGCAATGGCTCCCATAGGACACCGGAAAATCATGTATAGTTATTAAACATTAATTAGTTTTATAGGTTTTGCACAAAAATAACCGCAAAAATCATGGAACCGCCATCATTCTTAGCTGTGAGTCAACGGAAGCTTCACATTTTAGCTTGGATGAGAATAGCCACAGTGGAACCCTAGATTTCCAGCTTTTGAGTCCCAAACCTCTGCCTGGGACCCCACATTGAAGGGTATGGGATCCCCGAGCTCCAAAACTTATATGCCATGGTGAGCACTGGTGCAAATATAATCATAGCTGGCTACATCTCACTTACTAGTTCACAAACAAATTGGTTGAAATGGACAACAACAACTTTCAACCAAATCCTTTTCAAAATACATTTGTATTCAGCGGGTGTTCAATGTATGCTTTCCGAAACAAGTTATTTGAATATTTTGAATGAAAATGGATTTTATTATTAACACGCTGATATTATATTAAGAAACAAAATGCAAACATCCTGGTATTCAGACGCCATTTACAAGACAGCATATTGTTGCCTTTCTTCGTGATCTTTTGCCGATATATTCACAGCAACATCAACACATATTTCCAATGCACATATAGAGATAGACAACTGAACGCCCCAGATGATAATACTTCGTTTCGGTTTCAGGAGTGGAATTTGCTCAAGTATTCTTTGTTTACCAGGCATTTGAAAATTTATAAGATGGATAAATAGAGACGTGTCTCGCTTTTATTAACAATTTACGCTAGAGACTGTATCCGTAATGCACACCACCAACACCAGCCAGTCATCGATCGTGCATCCTCGCGTTTCCATGGTGGTATCACGTGTGTTGATTATTCCAGGTATTCAATAAGGTCATACTCGGAACTATCAAGGACTAGGAACTGTGCATGGTGCATGGGGGTGGGTGGGGTGTGTGTGGAGGAAGTTAAAGGCACTCGTCCTCATCAGATTGATTGAAAATAAAAGGGTGCACGTGCCTCTATTTCAATTCCGCAATTAAAAAAATTATATTAATTTATATGGAATGGAATCATCATATGTTCAGATTTGTTTCGTTTCATTACACATAGGCACATAATTTAAGCCTATAAAAGTATGCAATTTAAAATTTTTTATTTTCAATCATTCCGGTGTGAATATGCACCTTTAAATTATGTACAACAATGTAATGAAATGAAATAAATCTTCATGTATGATGATTTCATTCAGTACAAATTATTGTATTTCTTTAAATACGAAGTTGAATTAGGGACTCGTGTCTCTAATTCAATTTCACAATTTAAAGGTGCATATTCACACCTGAATACCTGAAAATAAAATTATTTAAATTGTATACTTTTAGAATAAGAAATTGTGTGCCTATATGTAATGAAACGAAATAAATCTTAACATATGATGATTTTATTAGATATAAATTAATATAATTTTTTTAACGGTGAATTTCAATTAGGGACTCGTGCTTCTAATTCAATTTCACAACTTAAAAAATTATATTAATTTATACGCAATGAAGTCATCATATGCTAAGATTTATTTCGTTTCATTATATATGGTCACATAATCTAAACCTCTAAAAGTATACAATGTTGACAATTTTATTTCCAACCATTCTGCTGTGAATAGTCAGTCACCTTTAAATAATTTTATTTTCAAACATTTTGGTGTGCATGTGTATCTTTGAAGGAATCTTATCCCAAGACAAATGTCATATTTTATTTATAGATTATGGTACAGATATTCCATATCATTCACTTTCAGACCATATATTTATATTACAATACTGGATAAATCCGCTCTGATGCTGACGTATGTGACGTCATAATCAATTACGTCACATGCAGGCGGACGTCACATTAAAAATTCAGAAGGAATGACGCATCTAGGTCTGTTATAAACATTAGATAGCCCGTCAAGTGTATGTCTTTACTATTTGATAAACATTATGTTGAATATTTTGAAATTAATTTGACTGGGCGCTGTTGCTGCCGTTGGCAGCAACAGCACCCAGTAAAATTAGTTTCAAAATATTCAACATGTTACCTGTATAGTTACCTTGAAATAAGGATTCAGGGATTGCATGAAATAAAGTAAATAAATCGATACCAACATGTGCAAAGAATGGGCGGAGCTTGGCTGGAAATGGGCGGAGCTTGGCTGGAAATGGGCGGGCGTGGCTAGAAATGAACCCCTCTATTTGCGTATTACTATCATGATAATGTCGGTTTACGAGGGCCGCCAATTTCTCTTCTTATGGGATAGTCTGTGATTTTATGTATGCACATGTATAACACGCTTGTTACGATATATTCGATCTCCTAAATATCGAGTGTACACGAGATACTTTGATACATATTGATGACAATGGGTAGACGGACGATAATGGGCGTCTAACGAACATGAGAAACATACCTAACATCGCACGTTACTGGGCCGGTCCTGGGCCAATAGAGGCCCAGTAACCTGCGTTGTATAGGGGCGAAGAGGCTAATCAGATTGATGATACACACTTAGAAATAACATATGAGATAACCAAGAACGAAAGAAGGCACACGAATCTGAATCACCTGGGCAATGACTTGTGTGATGCCGTCAATGTCATTTTACCGGCTCGAGTTCGCTCGCGTGAACATATTATACCCAAAGAGGGAGACTATTTCTGAGGCCAGACACAGCGAACGAGTAATTGTGGTAGTAAAGAATCAGCTGTCTGTAGCGCGATGACTACAGTCTTGGCATACACTATCATTTACCACCTGTTAATGCGCCATTGTAGTATTCACGCCGATCTTCTGCGTACAATCCTCTATAAACAATTCCCCAAACAAGCAATTAATTATCCTGGGGGAAAGATAATAAGCCCTTTTGACAAATTTTCGTCACAAGAATTCACAAGAATTCAACCGAAACCACAATGGCCAGGCGTGAGTCTAGACCCTAGCATTGGGAACTAGCAAATAAACGCCTTAAAGATTACAACACACACGATAATAAGACCGTTGTCCGACTTCTGGGTGTGCGTCGCGTCTATTAACCAATCAACATTGTCAGATGCAATACTGGGCCTAACGTTTCTATGGTCAAGCCGGAAGAACTACACAAATGCAGGACAAGAGAATACTATTGTTGAAAATGTACCACCGGAATGACTGGCTGGACACGGGAAATGTCAGAAATGTCTTGGACTGTAAATAGGCATTCAACAAGCTGATGTTGATATTTTTCTGACTAATCGGAGCGTTGAAAGATTAACATTAACTTTGACAACATGCCATTTAGAAAAGATAACGTATATCTAGGAAGATCCATTTCTTGGAGAGATTACATGATGATACCTACACGTGGTCTCCTCCGTCAATAGCTTATGGGAAGTTAACGGCATCAATGATTGCGAACTGACAAGCGCATACAGGCAATATCCTGATCCAGTTTAATTCATCTTTACAGAGTATCCGTCTATCAAGCTGACGTCATATGACGTTATAATCAACTAAGTGGTTTGTAGGATGACAGCATAATCATTACGTCATAAATGATTCTATTTGGCCCGTTTTTAACTCTTAACAGTCAGACATGTTGTACGAATTGTATGTATCTACTATTTAACAACATGCTGTTGAATATTTTGAAAATAATTGGACTGGACGCTGTTGCCGCCATTAGGCAGCAACAGCTCCCAGTCAAATTAGTTCCAAAATAGTCAATAGCTTACCTGTATAGTTTGCTGGAAATTGATAGTCAGGGTTGAGGCATTGATCGATGCAAACATTAGCGAGGTGTGGGTAGAACTTAGCTAGAGATGGGCGGGGCGTAGCTAAAATGGAAAGGTCCATTCTCTTTAACCAAACAACTGCTGTGTTTTACACGCCCGACCCCCACCACGTCCATTTGAGTTCGCCTTCGCAAAGTGGAACTTTCGCGTTCTAGCCAGCTCATCGAAAAGAAAAACGTTGGGAAGACACTACGATTACGAAAACATTGATATTGCATCAATCCAAGAAACAAAAGTATCCACTCACTCAAAACACCTCTTGCAGTCAGATCATAAACCAATTCTACTCCAAAACAAAGGAACCAGTCACAGAAGCCTAGGTTTTATAATTAGACCGAGCCTGATGGACCATGTCCTCAGTTTTACATATACCAGTGAACGCGTTACAATTACTGACATAGGCATACACATGAGAAACGGCACAAGCACAACATATCGCATTGTGAGTGTATATGAAGCAACTGCCGTGAAATCACATATCGATCCCTCCATACGCCATTCTTTCCATGGTGAATTGCACACAACTAGCAACTGTCCAGCAAGATGACAACCTTTCCTTTATTGTGACTTCAGCTTTCAAGAAAAATAAGCAAAACAGACAAGCAAACAGAGTATGATTCTGATACTCGTTGCCATTGAATGGGGGAACGCAACAGCAATGGATCTTTCCGGTTTTAGCCATGCCCCGCCCATCTCTAGCTAAGCTCCACCAACACCTCGCTCGTGTTGGGATCGATCGATCTCTGAACACCCTGACTATCAATTTCCAACAAACTCCACAGGTAAGCTGTTGAATATTTTGAAACTAATTTGACTGGGTGCTGATGCTGCCCAAGGCAGCAACATCGCCCAGTCAAATTAGCTTCAAAATATCCAACAGCATGTTTATTAAATAGCAAAGAATTATAAAGACGTACAATTTATACAACGTGTCGGACTGTGAGATTTGATTACGTCTATAGGGAAGCCTTTGTGACGTAATGACTGTGACGTCATCATGCATGCGCTGAGCTGATTATGACGTCATACGAGGTCAGATGATGAATGAATACTCTGGAAAGGTGAATTCACCTTTCCAGAGTACCCACCCATCATATGACGTCATAATGAACTGCGCGATGTGTAGAATGACATCATAATGGATGACGTCATGAATGATGTCGATAAGTACGTCACGAACGCATATTTGAAGACGGTCTATGCGTTCTTGTACAAATTGTTTGCTTTTACTATTTAATAAATATTCTGGCGACTATTTTGAAACTAATTTGACTGTGCGCTGTTGCTGCCATAGGCAGCAACAGCACCCTGTCAAATTAGTTACAAAATAGTCAACAGCTTCCCTGTATAGTTTTCAGGAAATTGATAGCTAGAGCATTTGGGGATCCATCAATCCCAACACGGTGAGGTGTGGGTGGAGCTTAGCTAGTGATGGGCGGGGAATAGCTAAAAATGGAAAGGTCCATTGAGACAGCTTTGTAACAAGTAGATCATCAACATGGGATTTCCTTTGCTTAGTATTTCTGGCTACACCGGTGTTTTCACAGCTGATGCTGTTTTGTTCATAGTTGAGATCAATCATGGCCATTTATTGTTTTACTATACGATACCTCGTCGTTAGTTAGTTAGTTGACCTTGGATTTGTATTTTGAGGGTGGTATGTTATTCCTTACGTATTTGATTATAACGTCAGGCCTACAAGTGATGTAATTAATTATGACGTCATATACTTGATCGACAGATTAGATTCATCAATTCTCACTCATAAATAAAGTCTCGTGCCTCGATATAGTCATCATGCGCATGGCCGGTTAAACTCATAACACATATTAATAACCAAAGGCGGACACGCAGGTCTTATGTTTGAAGTAGTTATGTGCATTAATAATGTCTGACTGTAACCATACCTTCAGGTGATAATCAACAACGCTTTGTTCTCATCTCTTTGATCTCGCCATTAGCCCGCTAATCATTAATCAGACCATGCTTAGGCATATTACATGACATGACGAGCATCTGGAGGATTATTTTACAAGTATTCTGACCGAGGTTCCACCAACTACCTGTTGAATTATTTGTAAAGTCTTCAACGCGTTTGATCAAATTTATGTTTTTAAATTATTTGGATGGGAATTCAGAAAGCAATGTTTTAATAAGCTGAGCGTTATTGCGAATAATTTATTAAGGTAAAAGAGATACGGTAGTTATTAATAACAAATTCCCGTGGTGGACATTGGCTGGCGACCGCGATGTCCACTGACAGGCGATGCACACCTATTCGCTGCTGTAAATATGATTGGTATTTTTATTATCCAATAAGTTATCCGGACTCATCCCTGCAATTATCGAACTTTGCCTAGGATCCTAGGGAAATACAAGCGTGCCCATATTGAACATCTTTTGACGAAGTCACCGCTGCTTAGGCAGCTGTTACGTTGGAGATGATTATTTATCGGCTGTTCAAAATATGGCACAGTAAAAAAACAATGTCACTACTCAGCGTGTTGTTTACTGAATAAACGAGGAGACTTGAGCCATCAGGAGCCTGGAAATACACGCGTGGATAAATAATGGATTTCATGCGTGCAAGATAGAGTGAATAACATGTATGAAAGATCCGTATCGTCCGGTGCGTGCGTATGAAGGTACAATTGGCCCATTTGAGAGACATGGGTGGGGAAGAGGGAGAGGCATCATGTGCACGGTGGAGTTGCGATTGGGAAGAAGAGACTGGGGTGGGGTGTTGGAGAGAGACCAATAATATAAAAGTAATGTGGACAATTCGAGGGTGATATGCGTGTGAGTAATCACGTTATTATGGATGAACAGGTTGAGAACCGCTTTGCAAAAGCTGCTGCATTGATCTATGCTCCTTGGAGTGTCAGCGATTCAAAATTGTCACAGATTTCTGGAATGACATTCAATGTGTTTACCTGCTGGAAGGTCAAGGCCAAATACATCAATCGCGCACAGGTCTTGGCCGTTAGAGCGATCTGATTTGAGATAAGACGGAATTTTGGCCAATAAACCTTTCTTTGGGTAAATCCGTGGGACATTTACATGGATAACACTTTGAAGGTGGTTCTTAACATCTTCCGATGTTATTCTGATTTTAACAGTGGGTAGATTACCGGATTTGTGGGTTAACACTACCACGTAGCGAAACACTATACATATTCACTTATTATAGGCCTACTAGCCTTTGGCCCAAAAATGTCCCAGAATCTGTTCAGGTATAGGTTTTCTGGCATCATGAATTCACTACAATTTGGTAAATCTCAGTTCAAAAAGGCAAATGGACCTTTCCATTTTAGCAATGCCCCGCCCATCACTTGCTAAGCTCCACCCACACCTCGCCGTGTTGGGATTAATCGATCCCCGAATGCCATAGCTATCAATTTCCTGAAAACTGTACAGGGAAGCTGTTGAATATTTTGTAACTAATTTGACTATGGCAGCAACAGCGCCCGGTCATATTAGTTTCAAAATATTCAACAGAATATTTATTAAATAGTAAAAGCAAACAATTTGTACAAGAACGCATAGACCGTCTTCAAATATGCGTTCGTGACGTACTTATCGACGTCATTTATGACGTCATTCATTATGATGTCATTGTACTCATCACGCAGTTCATTATGACGTCATGTGATGAGTGGGTACTCTGGAAAGGTGAATTACAGATGATGTATAGACAGGCTTTACCTTGTTCATGCGATGGAACGTTAAATAGCAGATGAATGACTACAGATCTTCGCCATAGCTGAACAAATGAGGAAGTATTAAGAAATCTATGTTAGTGGAGAAGTTGAATTTCGTAGGCTATCATTTATAGATCATTGACCATTGGTTTGATTGATATAGGATTTATCTGGCGACCCCAGAGATCACCGTGTGACGACAAGGAGATGCAGGATGAACTATTCCCTAGTCGGGAGGGTGTGTGTGTAAAACATGAGGAGGGTGTGTGTGAAACATGAGGAGGCTGTGTGTAAAATATGAGGAGGGTGTGTGTGTGTGAAAAATGACTGTCATCATAAATCTGGAATCACTAAATGTGACTCGTCTATCCGAATTATGCTGGGCTATGGACATAGTTTGAGATTCAGGTCAAATGGGAAAATATCAATGTCTTTGTTGTCACTACGTGCGTCGGCAAGAGACAACACACCAAGTGCAGTCCAGTTTGTATTGTATTCCGAACTCCTCTTGATGAGAGAGTTGCTGTATCACATTATTACTCAGCTAATTAGAATCCCCACACCTTTAGAGATTAATAACAGAGCCCTATGGATACGAATAATGCGAACAGCGGTCACCTAAGAAACCATTCAACGGTGTTATCACACCCTTAATCGGATATAATCATAACCTCTGCGAGGGTGATGCCAAGATTTTAATGATTGCTTATCTAGGGGAAAAACATGTTGGCGTACGTTGTTTTTGCAACCAGTGTACTGAAAGCTTATATATGCACCCTAATAATACAGGGCCGGTACTGGGCTAATACCGGGCCAATATTATCTGGTATTGCCCCAGTACCAGCACAGAAACCTGTGTTATCACGGAACGTTTTTAACAAAATAAATACAAGCGAAAGAAATTCTATAATGTGCCATTTCTTCGCCATAGCAGAAAACAATAACACGTGAATTTAAAGATAATTAACTCTCTCGCTGCTGCAAGCCAACAGAAAATAATTTCAAGCTAAGCCACCAACAACTTTCACTCAAATTGTTTTCAAAATATCCAGCATATCCAGAGTTAAACCCCATGGAAAAGATAGTCTGCAGAAATTCAGCAGTCAGACAGTTAATATGTATCTGATGGGCACGTGAGTTGACACAGGCTTACATGTATTGATTGAATCGGACATCTCGTGGCTAATTCGTGATGATCTTTGAATGGGGACATTTCAGCATATACGCTCACACTATAACCAAGGCGAGGTCCATTACCAAGATTAATCATTTCAGTACATAAACATTGATGGACAATAGAGGGACCGATTTCTAGCGATTCCGCGCCCAACATTTAGATACCCTCCTAGTCCAGTAAAAATAATGTTTGACCCACCACTAATTGCAACAGAAACGAAACCACTTTTATTTTTTTTCTTTAGGGTGTAAAATGATACCGTAAAAATCTAGTAGAATCCTTTGAGTGGTACATGTTAAATTCATGATGGATCCCAAGATGGCCGCCAATCGAGTATAATAAAGCGTGTATCACGATAACGGCCCATTTTAGACCACATAAATGTGTTACAAACAGATAGAAATATGCCACCAATCTACCAGAGAAAAATGTCGTTATCACAATATTCCCACTCTACGACATCATAGTCCAATATGGTCACCAGTCTAAATATTATGTGACACTAAAATTCGATGTTTGAAATGATTTCTACATTCATTTAATTTTCATTTCCATCCAGGTCATCATTTGACATGTTTTAACAAATACCCCTGCACCAGGAACAAGCAGACGAGCAATCAAGTCCATGCCGACGATATCCGCATCGCATAGTACCACAGCCCGATCTGCAGGTGCATCTCACAAGTTCAAGCAGGAACTGCGGTGCAGGATCCAAGTCAGACTGTACTGGTATCATTTTACCTTCTGAAATCTTCCAGCCCCATTCCTCAGCATTCAAGACATTCCCTTTCCAGTGCTGGATCTGATGGAACACAGGGAGGCTGTGGTACTTCATCGCCGCAGATGTTGGTGGTAACATGTTTGGGTGGATGGCCCTTTTTACTGATTGTTACAAGCTCCTGGAATCGTTGATACCTTATCATGTTAAGATTGTCATTTTCTGTCCCTTTATACAGAATGACCATGGCCTTCTCACCAGCAGATATGAGATCTTTCTTCGATGATGCCGCGCTTTCAAATACTTTTAGTCCAGGGGCTAAAGCTAGGTCAGAATCGTGACGTAGCACACCCAATATTCGGAAGGTCTGACACTTGCTGTGGCTTGGGGGACATGTCCCACACATTTTAAGCCCTGTTGTACAAACACATTGTGGTAGCACTAATTAGTTATCCTGATTTATTTGCATAGGGGGTCTAGGCTTTGGCTGTATCCACAGTGCACAACGATATAAGCATGATCGTGTCATAACTCAAAGTAATATCGTATTAGATTCACCATATATGATATTTAGACGGATATCGACCTAACATATATCCAACATACATTTTGCATGCATATACCAAAGGCGAGGGTGAAATGTGAAGGTTATATTTTATGTATGTATACTAACTCCATCGTAGAATCTGTATATCCAGCTGTACCACTGTTGACAAAGCACCCAGGTAATGGTGGTTGGAATGAGACAGATGGATGTGGTGGTAATCGGTGCGGAAAAACAAGTGTGGACAGATATGGCCTTAGAGCAATCGATTAATTTGGATTCCAAAAAGCGAGGTGGTATTATTGGAATAACACAAAAGCCAGGAGCTCTGGAGAGGTGGTTTTTAACTAGCCACGAGAGGGCAGCCATAACAACGGTCACAAAGCAAATGTGTGGGTTACAAGATAGTCACATGTTTGGAGTACATAAGGAAATGGGGACTAATCGAATGAACATGGATGAAACGGATGTGCAGAAGATACTTTCGATGTTCTCATCAGATATAATGACCAATCCCTTTAATATTGCGGAAAACGACGACAGCGAGTGTCTTCCGCATGTAAACATTGCAACTGGCGTGGTATTGCCTAGTGAAATCGCCAAGAGACTTGTTTCCGCCTGTGACATTGGTAAGGAGATTATGGAAAATTTTGTTCAGGAGCGGCTGGCCACTAACACGAGAAGCTTTTGGGACACGTTGCCACACTTAAAACTTAAAACATTTGCCAGCCTAGCACAGAAGAAAAAACTCAAAACAAATGATGAAAAAATTCACAATGTGAGATCTGACCGCGAACTATTTGGTCGATTAATTATTGCCGCAAGGTCCAGAGATGTTGATTTAAAACTAGTGATGACGTATGAACTGTCTGCTGTTCCACTATCATTGTCACATACGGATGGGACTCTAAGAAAGAATGTGAAAAGTGTTTTGTTAAGTGAACTAGAAAAGGAAGTAAATGTTGATGGACGGCTGCCACCTGTTGACAAGACAGGCGCAACAGCTTATGTAGTAGATGGCATGGCAATTGTGCAAATGGTTAAAACTGGAGGTACGTCTACATTTGGAGAATTGGCTGATAAATACTGGCACATCTTTACAGTTCCACTGAATCAAGAAGACTGCAACAGAGTAGATATAGTTTTTGACAGATATGACAGACTGGAATCTCTCAAAGCGGAAGAGCGGCTAAAACGTGGGTCATCAACAGCATTGGAAGTAAAGATTGCTGGAGAAAATACTCCCGTTCCAAAGCAATGGGCCAAGTACATCAGCAATCCACACAACAAAAGTAACCTGGTTGTATTTCTCAGCAAGCGGTAGCGTGATACTGGTCCAAATATGCTATCTGCCGACAATTGCGTCATTCTTGCTGGTTGCTTTAACGATGGAATGGATGTTGTTGTCATTTCAGCGAACAATTCGTCGTATTTGGAAGAACTTCGATCAGATCACGAGGAAGCAGATACGCGTATGATGTTGCACGCGCTACACGCTTCAAAAGACCACATGCGTGTTGTTATACAGTCTCCTGATACAGACGTGGCAGTACTTAGTATATATATACGTATCGTTTCTTCACTGTTCTGAACTATGGTTCCGTACGGGCACAAAGGACAAATTGCGATACATACCAATACATACAGTTGCTCAAGCACTGGACCCAGCTATCTGTCTGTCTTTGCCTGGGTTTCATTCTCTTACAGGTTGTGATAGCACTAGTGCATTATTTGGAGTCGCTAAGAGAAAAGCATTCAATCTCTTACGGTCATCTGAATGTCATCAGCTTAGCTTAGCCCAA
Organism: Chaetoderma sp. LZ-2023a; assembly: GCA_034401795.1. Classification (NCBI taxonomy): domain Eukaryota; kingdom Metazoa; phylum Mollusca; class Caudofoveata; order Chaetodermatida; family Chaetodermatidae; genus Chaetoderma; species Chaetoderma sp. LZ-2023a. The sequence goes on from CM067359.1 coordinate 156,658,716, forward strand.
CTCGGCGAACATGTTGACTTATCACCGAATACTGCAATTCTATGTGAGAAATTTGTCTGTGAGTTGTATACCACCAGGGATGTGGGAAAGACAGCTGATGAAACCCGTTATTGGCTCTTTTGTCAAAAGAGACAAAGAAATGAAAATCTTCCACCTACATCGAATAGTCTAAAGCATCACACCGAAAGGGCCAATTTTCAAGCTCTTGTTTGGAGATGTTCATTGCAAGCTGTTCAGAATCTTCCATCTCCAAATGGACATGGCTGGAGTATAGTGGATGGTCTACTCAAGCCTGTTCTAATGTCAAAGGATCCTGCTCCATTTGGATTAATTGAACTCACATCATGTAGATGTCAAAAGCCTGCCTGCAAAAGATCAGATCTCTGTCAATGCAAGGCTAACAATCTACTCTGCACTGAAGCATGCATTTGTATGGGAGGTGAAATGTGTGACAATGTTCAGCATACACTTGTCGAAGATGACTCTGACACGGATGAGTAACATTCTCTCATTTGCTCACGTGATAAATATGTCCTGCCAGCTTGTGTAAACATGCACTGCATGTCAGTTAAAAGTTTAATTATGAAAAATGTAGAAAACATGGGCATTGTTGTAGCTAAGGTATTGCTAGTCACAAGAAGACCTAAGTGCCCCAATATGTACAAAGCAACATACGGGTGTCTTAAACGAGGTTGATTATGTATAAATCTGCGATATACGATCACTCCTTTCTATTTTGGTTAAGATTGTATTGATATAACATGCGCATAAGTTTGTGAAAAATTTACCATTGTGAAAATTGTTTGAGAGCTACATTCAACACCTATTGTAAATGGGCTTCTCACGGGTTAGTGATACCACAATTTTCTTGTACAACACGGCTCAGAATATACCCAAGACATCGGTCTAGCATAATATAGAGACAGACCATCTGAATACTGGATGTGCTACGAAACCATTCTTCTAGACCCCTTTTGAAAATTGGCTCCCTGACTATTTGGCCTGGTCACGGAATACCTTGTTGTCATTCATGAGTTTCAGTCCGACGGATTCGCCTTACCAAGTATTCTCGACGTTGTATCTCATCCGAGAAAAGCGTATGCAAAAAGATTATTCTCGTAAACGCTATTTTCTAGTGTACGCCTGATGGAATTGATACTTATACATTTTGGAGGTGCTCCTTTCATTGGGTGAGGACGGAAGTAAGTATCATGCTTGTTCCTCCCAGCATGATGCTTGAGGAGAATAAACAGGTCAGTGTCATCCCCGACCAGTATTGCTTCACAGATCTTTGAAACATTAATTGCAGCTTGCACGATTAATACATCAGCGTCTCATTTGGCATATGCTACCTCACAATCACATTGAGCTAGCTATTCACCCAGTAATACAAGGAATCGTTGTATATTTTCACCATTGGAGAAAAATTCTTTCTTGTTCAACTGCAGTTTCATGGACGGTCTGAAAATCGAAAAATTGCTACCTTCACACCCTGCCTGTGTCTATGGGTATTGTCTTTTGTTGACAGGCATGTCTCGTAGCCATCGAAAACAAGCACTGATTGACCATAGTGTGTTGTCACATAGTTGCTATAGTCTTGCAATATTTTGTTGTAGGTGCTACCCACTTGCCATGGAATACGGTGGAGAAGAGCGCCCATATCAAGTATATATTTGAACTTTTGATTTTGTGACGGTTGTGGTGGTACTGCAGACCAGATCACTTTTGCTAGATGTGGTTTTATGACTTCTAAGAGCCTGTCCTTTCCTTCGAAAAATGCTGGAGGGCAACTACAGAGTTCATAGGTCAGAGCATTTGCCAGATCGTTTGTCTGAGATCCTGTGATGATTAACCGTTGAAACAGAAGTAAGGGATCTATCTGGACCATATCACTGCCAATCTTGACAACAGCATTGGATTCAAATTTTATAGCCTGTTTCTTTTCGCTGAAAGAATGCGTGAAAACGGGTTGCCCATCCATTTAATTAAGAATGACATTTCCGATTTGCTCTGCGATATGTACGTTTACGTGTGCTCCAGCTGCAATGCCATTAGTTATGTTCCGAAGTGATGGATTTGTATCAAATGGTGACCGCAATTCAATGAAGGACATAAGCTTTCTAGAATCGGCAGTGTGTCTTATTTGCCTAGCTAGCGATACATCTTTATGTTGCTCGCTTGTGTCATATGTGATTAATGTGAGCTGCTCCATGGCAACATTAACTTCCGTATACGCGGGTCTTAACAAGCACCAAACTATTCGCTGTGTTTCAGTCATGCCCCTACCTCTGGTGAGATCACAATTCGTCTTAAGACTCCTAATTAGAACAGGTGAATCACAAGGTCTGGCGGTAATCCAGCCCAAAAACGGTCTGACTTCCGAGCAACATGTAGTCCCTTGGAGAATTGCATGTAAACCTGAGGGCGTGTTTCATGTAACCTTCTAATTTTCTGGTGGTAGAGGTACACTGATTTTGTGTACAGATTGTGACCGGATACTGCCAGGTATGGCAACATGGCTTGCGTAGTTTCAAGATGAAGGAACCAGTCATTCGTTCGTTCCGATCTGATAAAGTTACGCATAATGATGATTATCTCCATATAATTTACCTATAGCTTGGCAGTGCAACATTCTGACGCCATAGATGCCATCTCTGTTTGAAGTTACCCGTGAAAAGACCGCAAATCTACTGATGATTCTACTTCTTGGAGAGTAATTTTCCTAGCATGGGGTCATCGTATATCGTCGCTATTGCATCAAGTTTCTTTGGGGTCAGTGTTACTTCCACATTCAATGTCTGTTTTCTCTGTCACATTATCTTGAGATAGCAGAGGCAATTTTGTTTGAAAGATCTTACACAGTAAAAGTGTTTGAATGACAGCATCAATGAGGAAGTGGCCACGGAGAGCTCTTGTCACCGTTTTACCACTCAGTATGTGGTAAACTGTGTTTCCAGCAAAAACTGCCTCCAGAATATCCTGGGGACCTGGCCCTGCCATCAAGTGTACGATGCTCTAAAGAAAGCTCATTGATGTATGAAAGCCACCCAACCGTACCACCATTGATTGTAAGGGACTATCCGTGGGAGCACTTCCAAGAATTGACATGGCTTTCCTCCACAACGGCTAGTCAAATGTGACAACGGGTGTTACTTCATGATGCCTGGCATGTTCCGATACAAAATTCAGAGTGGAGTTGACACAAGTCATGTCACTTGGATTCATATCGATCATTGGGAGGAATATCCTAGATGCTTGTCCCGGGTGTCTCCCCCTCGTATATTGGTTGCATATAACCAGACCATGCTGGCCTAGGAGAGCGAAGTGGCAAAGTACCACAGCCATCGAGTGTTCTACTATCATGTCAACATTGTCTGCCACGTATTGCATGAGCCGTCCTGGAAACGGACTGGACATTTCTGATTCCTTGTTCATTGTTGCACACCGTTCAAACCTCTGTAATTCAGAATATGAACTACAGAACCCAAGTTTGTTCAATGTTTCGATGAGGAATCTGGATGCGAAATGAGAATGCATCTGAACAGCCGGACCTAACTGCAATGGAGTTATGATATTTCTGGGACATGCAGCCTGCATGATAGCCTCTCCTAAGGAACATACCCGTAAGTCTTTGTCCGTTCCAACAAACAAAGCATTCAGCAAAAGTCGCAATGAATGTGGTAGAAAGGTTGTTGCTTCTTCGACGGTAGGCATGGAAAGGCTTTAGATTGAATGACCGACTTAATGTCACTCTTGATGAGGTGGCCAGCCGCCTCTATTAATCTAAACCTTTTGGCCTCAAGATCATTTTCTTTGGGCTGTCTATAAAATTCATTTAGAATGGTCGAAGCTAGACGTCTGAAGGACACTACATTTGGGAACCATTTATCTCTGTGATGATTATTTTATAAACAAAATGCCCAAGAAGTTTGTCTTTCATGTGTGTTGAACCATATGGTTCCAAATCTGAACCATGTAAAGCATCTGCCATATTTTGAATAATTTCTGCTATTGTTGTCTGCTGTTCATCATTCGCCTCGAGGTTTTCTGCGACCGTTATGAAAGCCTCGACTCTAACAGTATCTTCCGGCCTTCCTAATTTTATTTTAATTGACAAACCATCACATTTTTTCTTGTATGAATGTGGCACATGTTCCGGATATGAGAATGTGGGTTCCTCTGAGCGGAGAGTGCGAGTTGAGTCAGTTGAATGGGCATAGCCCTCTGATACATGCTTTCGTTTTTTAATAAAATTTTGTATGGCTATAGGTTTGCAAAATACTTTTCGACATTTAACATGAGTCATGTCTCCAGGTTTCACAACTGTCTCTGACTCACGTTCAATACTTGCTTTAGCAATACCATCACCCCCCCCCCCCCATTCGGCAGTTAAAGTAACTGTTGGTCCATCTGATAACGCCTTTTCGCAGAATACACAACTCGCCATGTAAATTATATGAATATCAAAAGACTTGAATCAATATTTTATCAATCAGTTTAATCAGTTTTATTGTTTCAAGGGTGAAATAATTGATTCAAATATCAAAATATTGAATCAATATTTTATTTGTCAATATAATCAGTTTTATTGGATCAAATGTGAATAATTAATTTGATTTGAATAAAGTATTGTCTATCAATGAAGAAAATCGCGAAGTTTTAATATTTTAAAAGCGTGGTTCATTATAGCGGGGAAAAACGCTTTTTAGTTTACTTTGATTGTCCATTTATAAAATCAACCTGGACTGTATGTTACAATAAATATAATATATTGGAAGGAGTTATTTAATTGTTTGCCCGTGTTTAATTTACAGATGGGCTTAATGTTATCATAGTTATAAACATGACGAGTGTCGCAATGGTCATGATGTCGTGAATTTGCAAGCTTTCGTTGGTTAATCAGTTATAGTCTCCAAACCCATGCTCACTCCCTTAACATTGACATTAGGCCTATCTACTTCATTTTTCTGGTCTTACCATCTGTAACAAACACATGGGGCATACATGATTTATATTTGATGTAAAAATGCCTATCCTCTGAATATATGAGCAGTTCTCGCGATGTGCTGCAGCGATATAGCTATATTTGCGTTTTCGCGTTGGGCCAGACGACGGAAAAGACCATAAACTTTAACTGTAAAAAAAGAATAGCTCCACTCAAAAATTTTTAATAGATTTTTAATATGTTACCAAGAAGTATCTACCGAACACATTCTACGTAATTTCTTTTCTGTTGCAATTAGTGGTAGGTTTTGCCAAATTTTAGCTATTTTCACGGGACTATGTATGCGTGTTGGGATCGATTTATATACTTTGAACCATGCCTTTCCAGAATTCCAATTTCAAGGTAGAAATAGGGAGGTAAGCTGTTGAAATCTTGAAACTAATTTGACAGGGAGCTGTTGATATTTTGGTAAATTGGAATATTCGCCAAAGACGCAATGTTTGATTATCCTTGTTATATTGAATCGATAGTGGATCTTACGCGCTTGTTTTCGGAAATTACGAAATATTCACCTATATTCATATTCTAAACAAATCTTGCAGTGTCCGCTTTATATGCCATAAATAAATAGGCATAATATAAATTGCTCGCCATAGCAATTTCAAATCCCCAATGCATGCTTAGATGTCCCTCGGGCTGCTGTTAACGTTACCTTAGATAAAGTGCAAAGGTTATTAATTATATTGTCGTACCATCAGTAAATACGCCACTGTTATGAAATGACGCAACTTGTTCCGATTTTTAATCAACTTCCTGCCTTTTGTAAATGAGATTAGGTCGACAATGAATTATGGGTTGATTGCAAAATTACGCAATCGATTCTGTCTAGTTTATTGACATATGTACATTGCATAATCGGTTGTAGCGAGGCTGAGAGATCAGCTTGTCTAGTGCGTCCACAATTGTGTGGTTCTGTAAGGCGGATGGTCGACAAAACACACACCATGAAGCACCGCTATGGGGTTGTGGATTCGTGGCCGCTCATCTGGTTTCAGAAGTGACCAAATCGCCTCCACAAAGATCAAGGGACCATATGTCCTCAGGTAGCGGAAATATTCGTCTAACCAAAATTTCCCTCTAAACGTTACTACGATAACACGAGACAATTTGATTAGACAAATAAAACTCTCGTTCGCCTATTCAAGAACAAGTTGGTAGAATTGAGTATGTTTCTTGGAGTTCTTGAGTCTGACAATATCTGACTGCCAACGGCGATAGGTTCGGGTGAGTGATGATCTCACCTCCAGACAAACCCTCAGAAAACCTCAGCACCTCTTATAATTAATGCCGACCCAAACATAACAGACCCACGGCATAGCGATAGAAAGTTATTTATGTAGCTCGCGGGGTTGCGTCGGGTCGTTCCGGTGCATAATATCGGGCCGCCGCGCCACATGTGCACGATGAACGAGACGGCTGGCTAGCTCATGGTCTCAGGGTTCAGATCCCATGCGACGCTCACCTGCGGTTAACAAAGACCGGCTCCTAACGCCGGTGCAACTCAATTGTTCCGGTGGGACCATGCGACCATTACCGCTAACATTGAACTGAACGGTGTTAGCCTACGAATTGGCGTCACCGGTATGTCTGTCCATAGCAATTTTGAAACTATGAACTTACAGGATTTGTGACCAAAATAAGTAATTAAGAAAAAATAACCTATACAAACCACAGAGTTTGATAGAGAAGAGTGAACATAAAAATAATACATGGCATAGAGACAGCAGATGAACTTGAGTCCGCAGAGGTACCCCCCCCCCACAAAGGAGGCTCCCACATACGAGATCACTAATTAACTCAATATAAGTTATACTACCTCTATGCTGAAAAGGATAAGGAAATGAAACTCCTAGTGTGACGAGAGGCATTGTGCCTCACGAGGACATTACTTCTAAATGATACTATTTGTGGTGAGAAGTAGTAACCTCGCGCGGGCCGCCATCACTGGATATCTTGTGAGAGGAAAGTGCCTCGCACGGGCCTCCATTACAGTAAAATTCCCTCAATGCCGAAGCGGAGGAAAAGTGTTGGCAAAAAGGGCCACTCTTTTATTCAACCAGAGTGCTGTGCAATTGACACAAGAAGATTTTATGACTGACCTATCGTTACGGTGGGGCTGGAGAGACGAATATCCACCGCAAATGTCTTTCCCGAGAGGGCGTAGCAGATTCCAACTTCTTGCTCAGACATTTTAATGAGTTGGGTGGAGATGCGCATCTCGTCCGTCACCAAGTCCTATGGAGCCAAGGATTGACCTGACGTTAGGTTTATACTCAAGTTGGCCAATATGCACTGCGGTGCGGGAGTAATATCCTAAAAGAAATATGAAATAATAATAATAATAATAATAATAATAATAATAATGTGCTAGCAGTGCTTCCTACATTGGCAAAGATAACTAACTATTAAGTATCCAAAGATACAGGGGTGGGGGTGCTGTATGTGACACCATACCTTGGCCATCACCGCTCAGAAAACTCCGATAGTTTCCCAGAGTCCGATCAGCCCACGGTGCGGGTAGGGATCTGCAAACAAGTGAGAAGCCATTAGTCTTAGTGGAACATGAAAAGAGACAATAACCTTATAGATATGGGGCCCTATAGGTATGTTGACCTATTCTACACAACCTTGCCAGGGTGCGGGCTAGACTACCGCAACGACCGGAAAAGAGGCGTACACTATGTGTTTCCTAACGAAGAAATTGTCTCTGATCACATTAAACCTATCCTATCGAGCTGAATAGTCAGGTTTAGCCGGTGGTATGCCGGGATAAACAGAGTTATAGCACGGACAGCGGCCTCAGTGTAAAATTGTTGGTGGCGGGAGAAGGTGATGCATATATAAATGTTGCTGTATAGTATTTCCTAATGCACTGCAGTCCTAGGTTTTCCTTAAATAAGCAAAACGTATCAACAAGATGGCCGCTGGCCATATACCTAACTAACCAAGTACAAAACAGTGACAGTATATGATTTGATTAGAACAGTGGTAATACAGGTTGATAGACCTAATACGGTGCAGTTAGTTAAAACACCTTACAGTAAACAAGGATAACTATAAACAGTATTAATAAAGAAATCATAAATAGCGGTCCTAAGCCCGGGACGGTACCTATTAGTCATCAGTACCTTTTACAGAAATAAATCATAATTATTTAAGATGTAATTAAGGATACCATGTATAGTTACTTGAAGACTCAGTAGCTATTCTTATATAACGGGCTACTATGTCACTGAAATTGAGACGCCACTATACTTGTGACGTGAGTTGACACGTTCTCTGGAAGCTGGATACGTCTCCACATGTAAATCTCCCGCAAGTCAGGGTTCCCGCATGCTGCTCCAGGACGGAAACGGTACAAACTCAGGACCATGAAACACATTATAAGAAATATCTACCGAATAGTTAATAAGTCCTACATAATAGTACTGTAATGACGAAAGTTCCCGTCCGATGACGGTAAGTTAAGAAAGTTAATGATAATCCATTAACAGGAAGGGTTATTAATATAGTTGTAACTATGCCTGTACATATTAAAGCTTAATGGTGCGCGGTGCGTCAAATTGCTCTTGTGGCGCACCGGGAAAAGTTTACTTGGTTGCGGTCAAAACATTAAACAGGACACACACGACATGCAGTGTGGTGGTTGAAGATCCACTTTTCGGCGTGGATGGCAGATCCGATGAGTTATCCACCGAGGAACATCGCCGCTCTACATCACGTAAAATTACATTACTGGCCCGCAAGGGCTCACCGCAAAAACAGTTCCTTTACAGATGTTAATTAAGATAGGAATATATTTAAGTTCTAAAAGTTCTTAGTGCAGTGGGAAGTGCTTTGGTGTGGGCTGACAGAAAAACCTCTTGGAACCGAGATGATGTGTGTATTTGTCTTCGGTGTTCCGGGTAGTTCGTTAGGTTCCCACACTTTGGGAAGCTCCCGACCGTTCGTCCCCCGGCGGGCGATGCTCCCGATCTACTGAAATCATCCCTTTTTATACTCAATGGAACGTCATAACTGGCTGCCTCAACCAATCAGAATTTGCTGAACCAGCCAATCAGCGCGCTATAATCGTGTACACAATTATCTAAATATCGCGATAGATATAGATGTGTAGATGACGTAGTGAGTCACGTGTTACACAAATCACTGATTATTTAGCTATATATATACGCGATTAATACGACCTTTTTATATTTTGAGCACAATTTGAAGGGAGAAATCGGCGATAACTCAGCGATTTCTGAATCGATTTTGAAACGGTTTATAGTTTTGAACAGCCCGTCCAATTGTGGTCTTGATCCATACCAGAAGTGACGGGAACAAGTAATTTTTAATGATTAAAAAGAACCAGCTCGGTACACTAAAAGTACCACTCGCTCTTGGACGTGCTGCACGTGTGTCGTCGAAACAACGACAGGCGTACGCATGCGCACCACACGTCCTAACGAACTTAGTCGTTTCACGGCGAAATTCCTCTCGTATAGGCTTATACGAGCGTACTGCTCTACCCAAGGGGGGGGGGGGGGCGCTTATAGGAACGAATCCAGGACGGGCGGCCCGTACCCAGCTTAGCTGGTATGGCCAGTACCCGACCGGTCGATCCGTACTACATTTAACTAAAGTGCCGCGAGGACCGTTAATTACACTTGCACTGATTGTCTATCAAAGTGGCCAAAGTGAGTACCGCACCAAACTAGGAACGCACTAACATTCTGTACCACATCAGCGAACGCTTAAAAGATCTTGCTATTCAACACGCAGCCTCACTAACAGATAAAATCACTGCCACGGATGACTGTCACAAAATGTTTCGGACAGTCCGAACCTTCAGAATTACTTACTACACACCACCATTCACTGTACACAACTCTGAATTCCACGTGGGACTGACCTTTGAAAAGCCGAAGTAATTCGAGAATTGTTCAAGGAACAGCTCACTGACCACGAAGATGAGCTCCCCAGCAATTACTAACACCAATTAAAACAGCAGAAGTTGAGAATGCACTCAAGGCCCTGAAAATGCACGTGCATCCGGACACGATAGCATAAGCAATGAACTATTCAAATACACATGTAACATTATCTTAAAACCGATCACGTACCAAATCAATTCAGTCTTTATGCACCACCATTGATGCAGTAGGCCAAGATACCCATATCACCCTACCCAAGCCCAAGAAGCCACCCATGCACAGCCAATCTGCGACTCATTGTGCTCCTCAACAGCATACGGAAAATCCTATCCAATGTTACGCTATGCTGCATCCGAGACAAGATTGATGACTTCAACGGACCATGGCAAAGTGGCTTTAAACACAAACACAGCTACGCTGACATTGTATGAGCTCAAAACATGCTCATGCACATAGTCATGTTCAAACACTGCTTTCCACAAAATGGACATTGACATGTCACGAGCCTTCGATACAATTAAACGCTCAAAGATCCTAGATGTACTACACCAGGCCAGTTTGGATGGAGATGAACTGCGACTAGTGAGACTACTATACTCGCAGACACCAAACTGAGAGTCCGAGACAAGTCAGTGAAGTCTGCAGCGTTTGAGACATCAATCGGCTCCCCGCATATCTACTCCTTGTGCTTTTAAATGCTACATTGCTGATGCATTGAAATCTGTGTGGGAAGATTCTACATGACCAACCCCCACCCACCCCACCCAACCCCCCACCCCAGTATCCATACTGGGTATGCCGCCAGCGATGTAATATGCCGACGACGTGGACCTCATAAATGAAGAAAGGAAACCCTTTGATGAACTTCTCCAAATAGCTACAAGCAAACTAAAAATTGAGAATCTATTTATGAATGCATTCAAAAACAGTGTTCACCCACATATACCTATCTACAAAGCATGAAACTAAAGAAAATAACGATCCGCCTTGTGACAGCGAACCATGGAGGAAAAGTAAAATCTTGGGCTCACAGCTTTATAGTACTGCTGACATCGCTGCATACTGTGTCATGGAGAACATAGGATTCCAGTCATTCTGGAGAGGTACGGATTCGTAGAGCAAAGATGCCCTTGACAAAAACATTACGTTTATACAACGCAACTTGTGTATCCTTAATACTATATAACTGTAATAGCTGAACGGCTCCAAAGGCAGCGCATGCCACACTTGATGCCTGCCACAGCAAACACATACTCGCCATTACTGGACACCTATGGCTTGACAGCATAATTTCCAATGATGCACTATACAAGATATGTAATACATTGCCGCTGCCTGTGAAGGTCGCCCAACAAAAAAGATGTTCCATGTTTGGCCATGTGCTAAGGATGCTTGAAGAAACACGTGGAATTCGCCTTTCTGGGAGCCAGCAAACATAAAGTCTGGAGAGGACGGCATTGGATAAATCTCTTAAGAGTGCTACGAGGTGACCTAAAAAAGCAAGACTCGGTACAGTAATATCATGAATGGACCTGAGGAAGCTAAACATTTTGGCTGAGCATACGACAAAATGGTCAAATGCGAAGAAGGACTACTACAGACGCAGAATACAGTAATCATACATACTGAATGTTTGCTCAATTGCATACTAAACGATCTCTCTATGAACTATTCAGCTTGCTTGTTGTGTATCTTATTAAGCCGATCAAATTTGACTAGTGCATCTTCTACAATCTTCGAACTGCCTCCAATGACACATACCTACGACAGCTGTTTGAAGTAGGGAAGTTCTTTGTCCCACTCTTCTTACTATATTACAAGTATTAGTCTCAATCATCACCGTAGCCTCGCGTGACGGTTGGTACTTCATACCGTACCATTTCAGTACCAAATATGAGGAGACATGACGTTTGCCAGCTGTATCTAGCCACACGAGTTCACCTGGATGCAATGACCCGAATGAGTCTTGGCCATGTTAAGAGGTACAGTTGCACCTTTGTCCAATAAACTACTGGACATGGTGCTGACTGTAATAACTGGTCAGCTGTTTGAATTGTACGCGCATGCTTACTCAGCGGCTGTTATCGATTCGATTGAATTTATAATGAACTTATAATGAATTATTATTGTTGTCGTCGTCGTCGTCGTCGTCGTCGTCGTCGTCGTCGTCGTCGTCGTCGTCGTCGTTGTTGTTGTTGTTAATAAGAAGAAATACGTTTTACACATGTAGTTTGGCAGCTAAACAAAATGTAGACGTTCCGAATAAAGGCACCAACTGTTTCCCAAGTGCTACCCATTGTCGTAACATTCAATAACAGAAACAGATACAGGACGGCAGCCATCTTTGATTTCAAAGATGACTGTCCTGTAAAAAATCTACAGACACCAATATCTCAGGTTCTAAACCAGTGGGAATGGGCTGAGTCCGAACCTAGCTCAGGTCGAAAATTAAAAATTGTAAAAATTACATTCCAATGATGACTCTGCTATATCTAGTGCCCGTGCGTCGTCAATGTCAGGGTTCCTAGAACTAACGCTTGACAATAATAAAAATTAGTAGTAGTAGTAGTAGTAGTAGTAGTAGTAGTAGTAGTAGTAGTAGTAGTAGTCGTAGTAGTAGTAGTAGTAGTAGTAGTCGTCCGACTCATCGTTAATACCAGATGATTATTTAATCCAATAATGAATTAACAGGTTCATTACGACCAAACTTATCAGGTGATAACTTCTAATACATTCTGTGGCCTAGGTCTTTCAACATAGACTAGCAACATGGGTTTGAACATGAGCATGGTATGTCTAATATGACCAGTCACAGAAAGGGATGTGTGGAACTGGATATTTAAGGAGCATATTCTTGCATACTTCTCACAAGCACGAGAGGAAACCCTTGGTAAAAAACCAAAATAATCAGATTATTTAACAAGGAACACCAAAACAGACCTTGGTATATCACTACGGAAGGGTGCACTAAATCTGAAAAGATTTTGCGTGAAGAGATGGTATATTTCTCTCTGTTGTCAATATGTGTAAGCGTACTAATCTCAAACACTGATATCTAAGATTTTGAATGCCACTGATTTGAGAGAAAATCAAGATTAAACGCGGACAAACGTCCCAATTTCTCAGTCCCTTCTCCACAACATGTATGTTCAGAAATGTCATGTTATTCCATAGAAAGGGAACCACGATTACCTGTGTACAGTGGAATAATTCACACAGAAACCCGGTACAAAGAATTGATGAGATGGCTTCACTAAATCTCAATGGAAGCTATGTCCTGAACTCCAGCGCCAGTAGACAGTTTGTACTAATTGCCGATGAAAATCTAGCCTCATCAGCTCTGCGTTTGTCTTGTGGCATTGACCAATGTTGATATGCACACATACTATTTTTTATCTTACCACTTGATTGATTAGCGCAACAACCGAGCCGAGTCATTCCAATGGTAAATTGTCAAAATAGTATTTTCTTGGCCTGCAAATGGACATTCAATGAGCAAACATTCTGCGATTCCTGATCAAACTCACCGATTAAAGGGTGAATAAGATTGCGGATTAAATGTGTGTATGTGAAAGAAACCCATTTTTAAAAGCGTTAATTTCATTCGCTGTGTTATTAACGCTGATACAAAGTATATCTTGGAAGAATACCATAATTTCTCAGAAAAACTAGCAAGAGTGTAAAATATATTATTAACGAACTATAAGCAAACTCCTAATATAGTTGAAAGTAATCATGTTGTAGATATGGGATTGTCTTGTGGGAAGTCATGACCCCGCTGGATATCTTATATTTACGAGTAAGTCCTAAGTGAAATTTATGATTTGAAAATACCAGGTGAGCTAATGGACCGGTTGACTATATATCTTATTATTTAGTTTATTATTATACGGTAATTAGTTGACATCAGCTGGTGCTGATGCTATGCGGATGATATGCGAATATAGCCCGATCAGGATTGTTGGATGAAGTTTTATCATCAAAATTGAAACCGTCGAATTGATTAGAATAAGTCCCACGGTTCTGAGTTGATGTGTATCTGGAAATAGTTTAGATGAAAGTTGTTGCTGTTCAATCGGCATACACTTTTATAATATTCAGCAATTGTTTGGATCGATAGTTTAGAAAATAATCAATGTATAAGAATCAGTAGAATCGGACGTGACAAAGGGACGTAGTTGATGACGTTAGGCATTCTGATTCTCACACGAGAATAGAACAACATCAGCTGGCAATGTGATCATACAGCTCAAGTGCCTATTAACGCTAGTATCCTACAAGCTTATCCATCAATAGGCAATGGACAGGACATGGACATTGTAGCGTCCTGTAGGAATTAATAACATAATCGAAATTTGTGTATCAACTATATGTCACTCATACAATGGCATGCAACAACAACACATTCCGTAATGTTGTTAGTTAGTTGACAGATCGCATCAAATCAGAACCAGCTACCACCGCTTTATCTATGTGAGGCATCATCTCCATAGAAGAATAGCACAGAGTTTGATTGGTCAGAATGACGTCATGATCAATGAGCGTCGATCAACTCTGTAGCAGAGAATTAAATAGAATAGGTTTTAAAGTTGAAATCGAAATACAAGGAACGTTGATTGGTCAGAATGACCAACATTTATTGGGTAGAACCTTCTAGGAACGAATAAGCAGAAGTTGATTGGTGGACTGATTGTCCAGGCCAATCAAGCTGTGCTTATAACATACCTAGAAGAATCATCCGAACAAGATCTAAATATCTCAATATGTATAGATCTAAATATCTCGATATGTATAGATCCACAGAGATTCTGAGGGCTATAAAAGAAGCACTTTCAGTTACACCGTCCTTCGGAAGGGACGTAAAGAGGTTGGTCCCGTCTGATTAGCATTGAAGCAAATCGGACGTTAAAGAACTCATGAACTGAGGTTGGAATCCCTCAGAAAATGACACTTTTGATAGGCTTTCGGACACGTTTGGCACATGTAAAGGGGCAGGATAGAAATGGAAATCTTTGGCCAATGGGCCAAAGCCCATTGACCTGCCCATGAGCCGTCAAAACAACTTTTGTTTGTATGAGGGTATACACACACCTACCTAAAAGGAGGCACTTTTGTGTATAGCCACATACGGACAAGGGTAATATAAAAATTAGGCAGATTTGCCAAATCCGCCCTAAAAGGATGCTGTTGGTCGAGTGTAGTCGATGAGTGGTCGGTCCATCTGCTGAAAGACGTGCTGCCTGATTGTGTCTGACCTGGGGAAGACTCGGCGAACGAACTGAGATGGAGACGAGATGTGTAACCCTGACGATTGGAGACTGGGGGAAAACTGCCTTCCATGCCTGATGAAAGCAATGAAATCCAGCAGATCCACACCTTCATGATCGACATGGCCTCGCTCGAGAGATCACCATCCCTGTCGGTGTAAATGCTGAAGCTCTCCTTCACAACCAATCTGCATGAATATAAGAGAACAGCCTTCTTCGCAGCCTGCGCCTTGACTGATGACGGACAAAAACTAGGCCCATCAATACCTAAACAGCAACACTCACAATCAACTTATCATTTCAAACAGCAACAGGTTAAAATTCTAAGTTATTAACTCAAGTCCTCATTTCTGCACACACTAGATCTTTAGTTTCTTTTTCACGTTTCTTATTCAGTTAATCACATGCCATTATGTTAATTTGTTTCTTCTTAGTTGATAGTATTATCATTCAGTTTCATCATAATATATTTTACTTTCAAATTCTCCTGATTTCCGTTTTGAGATTTTATTTTACAGACTGCCCTCCAGCCCCATCCCACCACCTTGAGAAATAAAGTAATTCCCCCTCCCACCCCCTCCTCATCACGACATACAACATAGACACTAGCCAACTACAATACATTAGGTAACATCAGGCAACACACTCCCAGCAACAACTTAATTTTTCGCCTTTTTTCAGTTTTCACTTATTTAGAGCAACCCTTCGGGGAAGCAACGCAACCCTTCGGGGAAGCACCTCTAAGAGCGAGTCATGGCCCAAATACATCTAGGTGTAAGCGGCCAATAAATACCAACTGAAATGAAAAGAGAAAGCTAATCAATTCAACATCAGGGTTCACGTAGCACATCGCTGGTGCTATGTTCGTGGCCAGTACAGAGTAGAATAGATACTTGATTTGTACCAGCAAGGTACTTGTTGTCTTTGAGCGAGTTATGCTCCAAGTTTTGTACAGTTAATATTAGCTTTAATAAAAATGTATCCTCTTACAAAAGTAAGACACTAGTTTGGTCATCATTAGTTTAGACTCCAGAGTTGGAAGAAACATCCAATCCGAACCAGCGGATCGTCATAGTCAGATAGGCCCGACAGTCTCTAATAAATATCGTCATAATTCATCTTCTCGACGAGGCGAGCCGACTGTCAATATCCTGCTTCATCATCGGTAAGAGGTTGTCGCAGCAACGGCCAACATCATAATCTTGCCGTTGGCGAAGTGGAATCATCAGCTAGGAAACCATTCACCAAGTCATACCCGGAGATCCAAAATCTTCAATGTGTCAGTTCTTCATCTCCTTTAGTTTACTGTTTGCAGACTAACACGAATTAAATGCCAACATTTGTGTTCGATGTTATGAAATTAGACAAAAGAATATATCTAATCGTCGTTCTATTATCAAAACATAGTTCAACCTTTACCATGTATGCCTTAGCTTAATAAACCGACACGACCAGAAGCGGGTTGACATTTAAATCCCTACCGTGCATTTCGTCGTATCGAATGCAAATGTTCTTAATAGGGCAATAGATCTCGCAGAAATAGACATCGGGTCGCACGCGTGATCAAAACGATTGTCAATCTTGTAATACAAGGACGTAACGTTAAATTAGTAATGTGGTTAATCACATCTAACATGGGGGATTTAATATGAATTTCTTCTAATGCTCGGAATTTTCTACGCAACAATGCAGATCGCAAAGCGTGGTATTTAGCAGTTCCCTGCAAGAATTAATCGATACCCGACAGCAATATGATTTAGGAGTGGGCCCCTTCGTGCTTTAACCAGTGGCGTAGCCAGGTTATCACGTCAGGGGGAGCCAGGTGTAAAAAGGCGACATGACAAGACGACATTAACAACGTTGTAAATTCAAATAGTTCTAATTTTCAATGTAGATTAACTTGTTAAAGGTGGCTTGGGAGTTGAGACGTCCAGAAACTTGTATGTGTTACGGACATGATTTATGCGCCACATTTGGGAAGATTGGTCCAGGGGGAGCGAGTGCCCCCTCTGCTCTCCCTGGCTACGCTACTGGCTTTAACCGTTTAACACTCATATCAGCCAAAAACAGGCTTCTGCAGTGGCCTTGAGAAATGCCCATTTGCAGATCAAGAGAAGACTATTTTTGGAAATTTACCACTGGAATGACTGGCTCGATAACCAAGCCAGGCATTGCGGTGGTAAATTAAAAAAAATGGTCTTCTCTTGGTCTGCAAATGGACATTTTCTATGAGAAAATTTAAATTGTCTTGAACAAATTCGAGGGTTATATGGTTAAGGGAGAGCCCATTTGGTTGAGTTGACTCAAGGCCCAGAAAATCTTAAGGCGCTCGGATTGTTTGCAAAGCGTGCGCACCCGAGAAACATATACCAGACTGGTGTGACTGGCTGCTGGTGTGGATATGCCTTAAGGTGTATGTTTGCTATAAATAAGAGAAGCGTGGGATAACAGGTTTGGAAATGGAGAGGTAAGAAATGTCGATTTAGTACCAAATATTCGAAGATTAAATGCTTAAATGATTAAAAAGCAGTTCAAAACACGTTATATCTTTGTTATAAATTAAGTCAAATAAAACGCACGAAGCTAGGAGCGGTCATATTCCTATCGGCTATATCTCATTAAAGAGTTTACATTCTTAATGTTAGGTTTCCGCCTGATTGTCTTTGGAAGGAGATTATGTGCGTTGAGCGCTGCAACGATTCTCAAGATAAAACTAATCAATATTTGCTCAATGTAATTAAAGCTGTGTGATTGTTGCTTTCTTCTCTGAAATTGATTATCTTTTAATGCACATGCGTGCATTCTAAATTACTGCTTATGAGGTTCCAGACTCATTTGGGAAATGTCAGTTGGCGTAATCCTAGGCACCGCAAGGCACGGCACCATTGCTTCAGTGTATTATTTTCGGCAGATGGGCATCACGCGTTAGTCCTGCCAGGCCTGCCTCTAGTACTACTGAGGCACAGCGCAAGTCCAGGATTCACCTAGCCCACGTGTGACGTTGCGAGTTACGGTGGCAAGCCAGATTACGTGTTTTGGTTATGCAATGCCTGTGCAGTGCGAAGATAATTAAGGTAATAAGGTACCAAACAGATGTGCACACGCTTTATTCGCGTCCGAAGTGCAGTATCTGCCGGATGAGATCTCACTACGCGTGGCACATATTGACAACGCGGTACAATGTATTCATGGTTATTGTTCGTTTGACGGCAGCAAACGACCGCCACATGTCCGTGTCAATTTGATGATGCGGACATGACTAAAGACACTAGTATATATTGCGCCCATGCAATGTAAAACTCAAGCAAACTCCATTGTAGTCTTTTCTCCGATGCGGTACGCATGCGTGTGTAGTCGGTCAGGATTACTACATGCCACCTTTCTACATAAATATAACTAGAAAACGGGATGACACTTCTGAATCTAGTCGAGGAACGGAAGTGGCCGTGTGATGTAACGCGCATTCTGATTGGTACAAAATGTAGCGATCTGACTTTGGACCAATCAGAACGCGCGTTACATCCCACGGCCACTTCTTTTCCTCGACTGGATTTTGAAGTGTCATACCTATTTATTGTTTTGTAGAAGAGTGACATGTAGTAAATCAATACTGACCGGCTAGAATTGCCCGCGATGCGATACAAGGTGGCATTAGACAAGTTCACCTACACAATACGCCAGCTTCTTTGCGAACAGTAGTATTGTGAAGGCTGAGCTTATAAGCTGATGACGACTGTCATCTCTTCTGGTAGGTGTCAGTAGCAAATTTGAAATGTCCACCACACTCGTTGCTTTAATTGCCTAGTCAACTTCCATTGTCTCGACTGATGTGGTATGCGGTTGTAATGGACCTTTCCGAGTTTATCCATCCATCATATGACGTCATAATCAAATACGTGACGTGTAGTATGACGCCATAATCGTGACGTCATGAATGATTCGAAATAGTCTGTCTTTAGCGCTTAATAGTCCGACACGTTGTGCGAATTGTATGTCTTTAGCATTTAATGAACATTCTGTTGAGTATTTTGAAACGAATTTGACTGGACGCTGTTGCCGCCTATGGCAGCAACAGCGCCCAAACAGCGCCCAGTCAAATTAGTTTCAAAATATGTAACAGTTTACCTGGATAGTTTTCTGAAAATTGATAGTCAGGGAGTTCAGGGATCGATCGATCCCAACACGGGCGGTGTGTGGGTGGAGCTTAGCTAGTGATGGGCGGGGCATAGCTAAAACTGGAAAGGTCCATTGAGTACTCGTCATCTGGCCCCGTAAATTGCTCCCTAGGCTATATCCCGATCACATAACTCTTTCCCGGTCTATCACAATAAAGTTACCTTCAGTGATATGCGTAGAACGTGATGATGCTGTACCAGGAACTCTGGATGCCTTGAGCGCCAATCACAAGTGGCTCTAACCCTAGATAACACAGGTTACTGGGCCAGTACTAGGTCAAAGAGCGGCCATATTGTCCCGGTATTGTTTCAGCTGCATTAACAGGGGGAGGGCCGGATCCAGGACGTCAATGGACCTTTCCATTTTAGCTAAGCTCCACCCACACCTCGCCGTGTTGGGAATGATCGATCCCCTAATGCCCTAGCCATCAATTTCCTGAAAACTATACAGGGAAGCTGTTGAATATTTTGTAACTAATTTGACTGGGTGCTGTTGCTGCCTATGGCAGCAATAGTGCCCAGTCGAATTAGTTTCAAAATAGTCAACAAAATATTTATTAAGTAGTAAAAGCAAACAATTTGTACAACAACGCATAGCCCGTCTTCAAATATGCGTTCGTGACGTACTTATCGACGTCATTCATTATGATGTCATTGGTCACATCACGCAGTTCATTATGACGTCATAGGATGGGTGGGTACTCCGGAAAGGTGAATTGCCACGGGTGGGGTTGGTGGGGTGGGGCACTACAAGTTTCAAGGGAGTTAGCTCTTGAAAATGGACTCAATCCACCACCAGCAGGTAAGTAAAATAGAATTGACAGCCTTGTCGAGAGGAGGAGGGGTGGGTGGGGGTGGGGAAACCTTAGATCCGCGGTTGAGGGGTATCATCTACCTGCGAGTAGGCTTGTGGTGGGCACGTTCTCTTACGCGTTCACTGGCCAAAGTTATGCATGCCATCGATTCATTGCGTTCTTTGTACAAATTAGTACAGCCAGTTGGTCAGTTTGTGACCATATACTGCCTTCTAATGCTTTGACAACTTTACGACAATGGATCTCCGGCGATGGAGTTTCCAGATTAGTTATGATTTACAATACCTACCACGCTTGTACAGTTGATGTTTCAATGCGTGTACCTACTTTAACAAATGGCTCGTTTGAATGAAGGGATCCGATCTGACGCTCAAATACGCGACTTTTTAGCTGGCATCACAGCCCAAGATTCAAAATGATGTATCAGCGTCACGAAACTCGAACAATCTGCCAGGAGATTGTGTGGATTGTATGCGTTTTGGTGAATTTACAATTTAATAAACATCTGTTGAATATTTTGAAACTAACTTGTTTGGTAGCTGTTACTACCGTATGATTGCCTTTATATTTTGCCACTCTATAGATTGTTGCAAATGTATATATTTGAGCGAATATACCGGCACAGGCAGCCTACGTTAATTCTGATTGGTTGAAAAGTAAATTATCGCAGCCTTAATAGACTGGTGAAGTGTATCACAATTTATCGACCGAATCGTGAATAGCTTTCTTTGGCGGCGTGGTAAATGGCTAAACAATATGCATAGTTTATAGACGTGTCGCACACTGTAGAGTACAGCTCATAAATAAGATATTCTGTTTCCAGAGCAAAACCAGAAATATATTAGTTAGAAAGAAATTTTCTGATGAAGATTTTGAACATAATTGGATTGGAAGCAGCAATGTCTTCCAATCCAATTATGTTCATGCATTTTATTTTGTTTTGGGTGAACGTTTTAAGTTAGTTCTGCGCTGAACTGTGCCACCCTAAATGGATAATATAAGATGAGGCGAGTTGTCCTTTAAATCATTACACCAACATGTTCCATAAGAGACTTTATAGTGACGTACTTGGGCGACAGCGAGCACACTTGGAAATCACGGCACAAGGGAGCTAATCATTGACTTATCAAGCGATGCATTATCTGATGGAGCTCTATCCGCTTTCTGTTGCAAATCTAGCATCAGGTGGAGGAACAACAGTTCTTTGACTGCCATATGCAGCAACAGCGTCAAATTAGTATCAAAATAGTCAGCAGAATATGTATTATATTGAGAATCTGTGTTCGAATTCGGCCTTTCAGTTCAAATGGTTAAATTATTATAGCAATGAAATATGTATAATATCATATTTATTACACTCGCCCCGTAAGGGAAAGAGGCTATTGCGACCGTGTCTGTCTGTTCGCCCGCACGCCCTCTCGCCTGCCCGTCAGCCTGCTTACCCGGCCGCCCGGCCGCCCAAAGCCTGTCACCCACCCACCCGTCCATCCGCCAGCCCATCCGTCTCTCCGTCTGTCTAGAGCTGTATTTCAGAAACTTCTGATCAATTTTGGTTCAAATTTTAACACAACAAGGAACTTGCGGTACAAGAGTACAGACCTTGTCCGTGTTCCGGATAAGAGAACCCGGATTCAGATCGAATCAAATTCTGTCTCTGTGGATATCGCGGAAACTATTTGTCCGATTTGTCTCACATTTTAGCACATGAAAGGGTGTGACCATGCACTAGCCTTCGACAACAGTGGGTGTGATCCAGCTAAATAAGGAAAATCCGTACAAATCCGAAAAATCTAGACAGACGTTTAGCAACGTTAATAACACGCGAGGGCGGGGGGGTGGGTGGGGCTGTACTCTCTCATTGCACTTGTTTTACAATGCTAAATACGTACTTCTGCTTTATTCACAGGATGCACTTAATATTTCCAAACCTGACCTCAAAGATAAACAAGAGCCTCATGCCAGTAACACACAAAACACGGATTCAGTTGAAAAGTTAGAAAACGTCGAGCAAGTGAACGATTTCGAAGACGATACTGAAGAGAAACGGTTTTTAGGTCGGTGGCGAAATGCTAACTATAAACAAAGTCGGACCAATGATGGGTTGGATAAGAGATTCCTCGGTCGGTGGAGAAATGCTAATTACCTTAGTTCCAAAATCGATGACCCGAATGATGATAGAAGCGGAGAGAAACGATTCCTTGGACGATGGAAAAGTGCAAATTACAAGGCAGGAGGTAAACGCGATGACGAGGAGATGAATCAAGATACCGACGATAATAAACGAGGGATTGGCAGATGGCGGAATGCTAATTATAAAGCATCATATATTAACAGTGACAGTGCTCCTAATTCGAGTGGTGAAAAACGGTTTATTGGGCGATGGAAGAACGCGAACTACAGAGGATCTAGACTCATACACAACGATGATAATAACAAACGCTCGATTGGACGCTGGAGAAATGCAAATTGGGTAGCGAACCATGGCAGTGATGTAAACGAGGACAAGGAAAAGCGATTCATGGGGCGTTGGAGAAATGCAAATTGGGTAGCAAGCCATATAAACTCAAACGCCGTTAATGAACAGGACAAACGTAACATGGGACGTTGGAGAAATGCAAATTGGCTAGCAAATCAAGTCAACGATGGTGCCAATGACAAGCGGAAGAGGTTCATGGGTCGGTGGAGGAATGCGAATTGGGCGGCAAACAAGGTCAACGATGACGACGAAGACAGGAAGAAGAGGTTTATGGGTCGCTGGAGAAATGCGAATTGGGCTGCAGGTCGTACAGACTCAAACGATGACAATGGCGATGACAAACGTAACATGGGACGCTGGCGAAATGCAAATTGGATGGCGAATAACATACACGATGACCTGGACAAACGCTTCATAGGACGTTGGCGAAACGCGAATTATAAAATGTCATCATCTAACAGACCTGCAACAGTGCACAATCGTGAGCGACGCGGCATTGGGAGGTGGTTAAACGCCAACTATCTAGCATCGCTGCATCAACCGGAAGTAGATGATAGGTTCCGGGAAAAGAGGTTTCTGGGAAGATGGCGAAATGCCAACTACTTAGCCGGTATCCGTTCTCTACGTGACGGTGGGAAGCGTTTCTTGGGACGCTGGAGAAATGCCGATTGGTCACATTCTAAATACTAAGACTAGTATGGACAGATTTCGACTAACTACTAAGGTTGTGTGTACGTGGCGATGTGTTTTAGGTGTGTATATTTTTATGATAAAAAGCAACAAGATAAGTCAATATACCGATGCAGCGTGCCGGCTATATCATCAGGTTTCATTATACGTGATATTACCAATCGTAAGTTTTGCAGCATATTGGCGTAATTTGCAAGTGATGGAGTGTTATATACTTTTGTCATGTCATGTAGTCATATCAAGGAAATGTTACTGAGTCAAACAAACTTACCCCAGTGTTTTGAAACTTGAATTAAATATTAGTCCACCAGACGCGGAAGCGACAAAATCGCAATTTCAAAAGAATCATAAAATACCAAAGACTCAACATAGTATTTCCCGTGTTGTGAATGATTTTTGTATCTGATTTAATATATTCAACATTGTCTTTCTTTCAGTTTAAGAGGGTGTGCTGAGAATCGTCACGGCGGTATATTATATTAGTTGAATAATCAATTTCTCCGTCTCGAAAGTCGAAAAGTCCGTGAAGAATGTTTACGAATTGAGGAATCCAACTTTAGCTATGCCCCGCCCATCTCTAGCTAAGTTCCACCCACACCTCACTCATGTTGGGATCGATCGATCTCTGAACTCCCTGACCGTCAATTTCCAGAAATTATACAGGTAAGCTGTTGAATATTTTGAAACTAGTTTTCCTGGATACTGTTGCTGCATATGGCAGCTACAGCACCCTGTCAAATCAGTTTCAAAATATTCAACAGCATGTTTATTAAAGAGTAAAGACATACAATTCGTACAACGGTTGGACTATTAGGCGTTTAATACGGACTAAATCGAGGCATTCATGCTGTAATTGATTATGACGCCATCCTACACGTCACGTAGTTGATTATGACGTCATATGATGGATGAATAAACCGGAAAGGTCCATTGTTTGTCCTTGATGGCATAATAATATAATAAACAATCTGTTTACTATTTTGAAACGAATTTAACTGGGGGTGGGGGTGGTGTTGCTGCTACAGCTACTTGAAATTTAAATTCTGGGAATTGATGTTTCAAAATTTCAAATCGATTCCAACACGTGCACCTTTAAAGTTTAAATGGGCGGAGCATAGCTAGAAATGGAACCCCTCACCCCAACCACCCTCTCTCCTATTATACCATACACGGTTCTCTTCGAGGAGACGACTGTATTGTACAAAGACTGAATTATTCCACTGAAAAAAGATCTGGAATTATGTGAAAGAATCACTGCTATGACTCCGGCTACATATCAATAATTGCTGTATTTGTGTTCTACTTAATTGCCTCATCCTTGCAACTGAATTAATTTTATTTTATTATCTTGGAGTTTTAAGCCAATAAAAATGCTGACCGCATAGTGGCATGTAATGGACCTTTCCAGTTTATCCATAAATCATATGACGTCATAATGAACTACATGATATGTATGATGACGTCATAATCAATGAGTTCGTCATGAACGCATAATTGAGGACGGACTAAAGCGTTGTTGAATATTTTGAAACTAAATTGACTGGGTGCAGTTGCTCAGGGCATTCAGTCTCCAGAAAACTCTGCAGGTAAGCTGTTGAGTATTTTGAAAGTAATTTGACCGGTTGCTGTCGCTGCATTTGGCTATGTTTACTAAATAGTAAAAACATACTATCGTGCAATAACGCTTAGTCGGTAATTGATTAATCGTTCGTGTCGAATTTAGCTACGTTATCCATGACGTACTTGATTATGACGTCATCATACACGTCATGTAGTTGGTTATGACGTAATACGATTTATAGAGAAATTGGAATCCTCCATTATTGACGTCTGCCAATTCTAATCATGATGTATCTGTTCATTGATTGTCGCCTGCCCATTTTCCCGTGACCTCTCCTGATTTCCTGACAATTCTTGTGCATATTACCGCTTCCAGTCAAATTAGCATCAAGCAATTTACATTTTCAGTTTACTTATCCATCAGATGACGTCATAATTAACTACGTGACGTGTAGGTTGACGTCATAATCACTACGTCATGAATATCTCGATTTGGTCCGTCTTAAGCGCTTAATAGTGCGTCATATTGTATGAATTGTATGGTTTTACTATTCAATAAATATGCTGTTGCATAGACAGCAACAGCACCCAGTCAAATTAGCTTCAAAATATTCAACAGCTTACCTGTATATTTTTCTGGAAATTGATAGTCACGGAGTTCAGGAATCAATCGATCCCAACACGAGCGAGGTGGGGGTTGAGATTAGCTAGAGATGGGCGGGGCATAGCTAAAACTGGAAAAGTCCATTGTTGTGCATATACTGCTTCCAGTGAAATTAGCATCAGGCAATTCAGCATACGGCTCCTAAGTGCCCATCCTTAGTGTGCTTGGACTGCCTACCTGGCTACAGCTAAGATAAAATGCTATTAAATATAGTCATCGCCTATTCTTTAGTCAAATTCTAAAATAGAGTTATCTGTATTTACGAAAAATGAAAAATATAAAATACATTTACAAAGTGTTATCGAATAAAGCACCAGTGAGAGAGCACAATCTGACGTATCTGTATCTCAATCTCAAGTTTCATTCAACATGAAAGCTGTTGAAAATTTTGAAATCAGTTTGACTGGACGCCATTGCTGCCTTCCAGTCATACTAATTTCAAAATGTTCAACAGAATATGCTAATAATTTATCGGTGAAAGGGTTGAGACATGTATGCGAATGACAACACGCCATTTCCCTTATATGCCATCACAAGGATGGCCTGAGTGCAAAAAGGAAAACAAACTGAAACTGAAACACAATCTTGTTACCGTAATGGGGAAATCCGACCTGTCAATCGTGTTTCTGAAGCCATCATCACAATTTATCTCATGTCAGTTGTCAGCTGATGTCACAACTAAATTGAAGTAGGCATCTGTGTGGCTTGGAAGGAGCAACGGTCCGACTGTTAGTAAGTCCATAAAATGTAAATCCATATGCTGGAACAGTTCCAAGTCAAATTAGTTTCAAAAGATTCAACAGCTTACCTCGAAATTTAAAGTGAGTTCAAAGTATTAAAATCGGTTCTAACCGTCATACAAGCTTAGGCGGAGCTTAGCTACAAATGGGCGGGGCGTATAAGCTTAGCTAGAAATGGGCGTCGCATAGATATTCTAAATTGACTCATCAGTTGTAATAGTTGTAACAAGATTAAAAGCGACATACCGATCACCGGCGTATGCGAGAGAGAGAGAGGAGAGAGAGAGAGAGAGAGAGAGAGAGAGAGAGAGAGAGAGAGAGAGAGAGAGAGAGAGGAGAGGGAGGGAGGGAGGGAGGGAGGGAGGGAGGGGAGAGAGAGAGAGAGAGAGAGGAGAGAGAGGGAGAGAGAGAGAGAGAGAGGGAGAGAGAGAGAGAGAGAGAGAGAGAGAGGGAGAGTGAGAGAGAGAGGGAGGGAGAGAGGGAGAGAGGGAGAGAGAGAGGGAGAGAGAGAGAGGGAGAGAGAGAGAGAGAGAGAGAGAGAGTAAAACGCCACAGAGGATTAGGATCTAAAATACACCACCTTCCAGACCAAACATTACTACTCTGATGTTAAAATTTAACATTTTCAAATTAAATTAAAAGATGAACTGGTGTTCATTTATCAACAAATTTGGTGGAAGATGCTGCTGTCGTATAGACAGCAACACCATGCACCAACATTGTTAAAGAAATGTACACCAGTCTCTTTGCCGTTGACACAGTAACAGACAGAATATTGCCCTCAGAGTGGTATGGGTTAAACAGCTTTGACCTGGACGGTAGACCAGGCTTGACCGTGTCTATAACGTGAGTCATTGTTATTCTGATATGTTATTTTACATTAGCTGTTTCGCTGATGCAATCCACCATGCAATAATTTCAATGCGCAAAACTTCTGACGCATAATAGTTTGAAAACAATTTGACTGAAAGTTGTTGGTGGCTTAGGCACCAACACTTTTTGGTCAAATCGTTTTCAAAATATTTAGCCGGTACAAAGATATAACCCGTGGGATATGTCGTCTGCAAAATCTCAGATGTGAGGCGATTAAGACCCGACACTTCGTCTTTTATTCGCAATTTGCGTTGCCCGCTTCTCTATTTATGTATTCTGCGCTTGAATTCCACTTTTCGACGCTATAAAGAAATATGGCATGAAGACACGAACGCCCCAAAATGTCGACGTTAGATCAGACTGTATTGTACAGTACACCTCAGAAATACGTTTAATATTTCCGAAAACAAAAAAACTGAAATGTCCTGTTGAATATTTTTCATTGGCTTCCAATCAAATTAAGTCCAAAATACTCAATAGTACATTATATTCTGTTTTGGAAACGTTTAAATTATTAACAACAACAACAACAACAACAACAACAACAACAACAACAACAACAACAACAACAACAACAACAACAACTTCCAGTCAAATTAGTTTCAAAATATTCAATGGGATGAGCATTACATAATAAAGAATGTGATGCATTGGAGCTTACATGACATCACACACAATGGCTTGATGAAACAAAATGGTGTCGATCACTGTTCAACATTTACTCGATATTACAAAACAGATAATTGCGATACAGATCAGGGAATGTGACAGGATATGAATGATATGGAATCTATAAACCATATTCTATCGATGCAATACAACATTTGAGATGAGATTAGCAGCGCTTTAAGTTCGTACACGCGCTTGATCAAAACATAGTAAATGCGATTTATGTGAGAACGCTTGCTGAACATCAATGAAATTCATCTTCAATTAACGCAATGGTAGGTTCAGTGGTAGGTTCGCCGATAGATATTTATGACCGAACATACCACGTGACCGAATACAATTTTCGGCGAACGGAAAATATTCGCCTTCCTGAATTCATCCCTGTTGTTTATCCTCATATCATGATATCGTGTCATCCTAATGTTGGGAGGTGTATTCATAACAAGATACGCTTTAGTGCCAATGACACTTTCAATTCCTGAATCCAATCTGTCGATCACGTGTATGGTGTTATGATCAATTACGTCACATATCGGCTGACGTCACAATCAACTAGGCAATGAATGTACGTCAGGAATTTTTAAATGTTGTCAGTTGTACGGATTGTATGTCTTTATTGTTTAATTAATGAATATTTTGTTGAATATTTTGATTCTACTTCGTTTTGGCGCTGTTGCTGCCATAGACATCAACAGTACCCAGTTCAATTAAGTTCAAAATATTCAACAGCATGCCTGTAGAGCTTTCTGGAAATTGAGATTCAGTTCTACATATGCCACTAGCATACACAGCCAAGGGTTAGATGGTTCACTGGTACATCATGTTTCTAGCTTATTGTACCGCAGATCCTTATTCAACTTAGAGTCAGGTGATGTCATGGCTGTCTGTAGTGACTGGAAGACATACGGCAGATACTCCTAATCATTGTAGAATACCTTAGTCTGCAGGAGCTGCTCAACAACACTCCACCAATTGTGCGGCAGATTCGTCCCTTACTAATTCATAGATAGATCTTTAGGACAGTCAGCTCCTCTGTCGACTCAATACTAGACAGTTGAGCGAGGTCATCCAGTGTCTTCTTCTTGCAGCCCGTAAACACTTCCTGGAAGACGTCATAGTGCTTTGTGATATGGGCCATGTTTAGCTATTTACATAGAGATGATATAGAGATCGATATCCCTGAATACAAATCTGCATTGTAATAGTTACAATTACGGTAAAAATCAGCTACAGCAGAGGTCAGAAACCCACAATTGTGAAAGTCGCATCGGCAAAGCACGATTCTTGTCTTGTGGTGTTTGTTTGGTGGAAGCATTTGTGGGCTATGATGCTAGGCGCTGTTGTCAGTTGTGGGCTCAATTCCCCGCCAATGAAACTCTACGTGACCGCTTGACCTTTGGAGAGAGACCGAGCAGGACGTTATCCCAGATATTCAGAAAATCGAACAACTATTCCGCCTTCTCTTCAGCAACAAGGAGGCGGTTAAGCTCTTAGCCCCTCACACTTTAAGCACTCATTAATGAAGGCTGATACACTCAGCTACAAGCTGAATCCAATCAGAAAGCTGATCTGTTTGTCATCTCTCTAACATATGGTCATGCGAACCCCCAGGTTGCGGTTTCCTGCCTCTGCTCAGGAAAAAGTCCCCCACTGACCAGATAATCTGCAGGTTGATGAGGGTAAGGCGTTCAGAGGCCAATGGCAGCCCACATGCACACATGCACACATATGTTGTGACTATTATACGAGGTGAGGTGGGTCATTACTGTGCTTACGCAGGAGTAGAGTTTGTGTGAGAGGCCTACTCAATTGTAGTAGCAAGATTTAATGCAGAGGTTATTTGCTTTATTTGGCAGACGCCAGCAGAAGATATTCGCTACTCCTCTGTTAGCGGTGACCGTAAGCCACGAGGCTCATCCGTTGCTCTGGAGTAACATGACAGCCTTCCATTTAATGCCATTGGTTCGCTACGCTGTACGATCCAGAGGAGCTGGAAGGTGGGTGACAGACGCTAACTAGTCGAGAGATGTCCACAGACTCAAAAGGTGAAGGTAGCTGAGTAGCCTATACTGTACTACCTGAATAGTCGTCCTAGCCAACCGTCCGTGCCAGAGGAGCTTCAGCTACTGCCCGTAGATACACATCTAGCTCCACACCAGGAGCGCTCAAGTCTGGTAGAGCGCCTTTAGATCATAAACACTGACAGTTATGCCGAACTCAAGGTTGAACATTACTGGTGTTTGTCCCGACCATGCCCACCATTAGAGCAGATTTGATTCAGGCCCACCTCATTGTATCGAGTCAACAGGATGCTGGGCCCTCTAACAACTGCGTATTTCAGTACCTGATATGCTTCCTTCTCTTGGGCATAAAGGTGTACACCAGTCATACGATGAGCATTTCCGTGAAAGAGATAGTTGAGATTTACCAATTCTCATTCTGATGGTTGCACTCCCACTCTAGCATGCGGATGTATCCTGATGGTCACAGTTTCTCATCTCTTAGGATTGTCTCCCTGTACCGCTTCATGGATTCCCCACCATGTTGATATTGAGGACAACAATGCCAGCAGCATCCTTGAACTTGGAAGCTGCTGCTGGTTGTAGGGCCGTATACACCAGTATAAGAATAAAGCCAATAGGTTACTTAGTATTTTATTAATTGATTTATACCTCTATATTCTATACATTCTGTTGACAGAAAGGTTGCCAGGGTTTTATACATTCCATTCAATTGAAAATTACTCCCAAATGTTTTTTATTTATCTTCATTTATTTTTAAAAAAACCTCTATGACCTATATTTGACATGTGATTAATTTAGATGTGTCCAATAGCCATATATGTATTTTCTAGTAAATAGTGCTAAGTACAAACGATATGTTCGTAACATGAAAGGATATTTTTCACAAACAACTCCAGTTAGCAAGTGAAATACTTTTTGGAAATGAGTACTGTAGAACAGACAGCTCGAGCAATGGATGAATCCAGCTTAGATATACCATGTCCATTTCTAGCTAAGCAACACTCGTTCTTTGCCCATGTTAGGTTCGATCGAGCCCTTAATTCCCAGAAATCCAATATCAAGGTAACTACAGGTAAGCTTTTGATCATGTTGAAACTGATTTGAGTGGGTGCTGTGGCTGACTATGCAATAATAGCTAGTCAAATTAGTTCCAAAGCCATTAACAGAATTGTTATTAAGTAGCAAATACATACAATTCACACACATGATGGAATTTTATAAGTTTATGACTTATTCATTCAAGTTCATTCATTACACATATTGATTGTGAAGTCAGCATACATGTAGTGTAATCGGTTATGGCGTCATACACTTGAATGGCAGATCTGATTCATCCATTGAACTGGCTACAGGAAATGAAAAATCTAAGTCTAAATCTAGGTGCACAGTAAAACAGAAAGTTCAGGAAATTATCAAGGAATCGGCGTAAGATTTTAGAAATACTGGTCAATCACATATTAGGTGGTGTCATCATCGAAACTATCAAATTGTATGTCGTTTTTCCATAATAGTAATAACTGAGTGGAACAGACTGTGTGTTCATTGAATGAATGAACATCTGAAATATTTACAGGAAATAAGAGTTCTAAGCCCATGTCTAAATCTCCGTGCAGCTATACAGTATAACAGAAAGTTCAGGCAGTTATTTAAGTAAATAAGAACGGTGAATATAGAGCGAAACCCGGAGATCACAGAGTGCTTGATGTCAGATAGACTGCATGCCCTGTTTGAATGCAATATAATGTACACTGAAATCTGTGTTATTGTGGTAGCTGCAATAGAATTAATCACAAGAAGTATTACAATTATTAATGCTGGTTATCATAAGAATTACAAGAGTAATGCTATTATACGGCTGCATCAATCCAATATCATGCTGATAATCCTGATATACGGAACTAAAAAATGCCACCTTCTAGAGGGCCAGAGAAATCGCAACCATCATTGGAATCAGAGCCATTAAGTAAAAAAAGGTACTAATTAAAAATGACCATACCATTCTACACTAAAACTATGGATACATATCTAGGTTTGTATTTGATGTCAATAGAAAGCATACATGGATGAATCTTTCCATGGTCACAGCTGCAATAAGCCAAACTCAAAAATACAAAAATGCTAGTAAGACAACATTTTTGATTGTACATACTGTCTTTGATAGACGTATGATATATAAGTATCCCAAAATTGCATTTATCCAAATAACATACAGTCCGGAAATGAGCACAATGGTATCTGATATATTGGGTACCACGGGATATGGTGTTATAGAAAGTTGTCTCATCTATTTGCGAACAAGTGCAGCCACAGATAAGATGTTTCCACAGGTCCCACGTATCACTATCAATGATGCCAGATATATTGGTATGGGATGAACTCTATCTGTGACATTGGAAGGATTATCGATATACATGAGCTAGTGTCATCTAGTATGGATACATTGTTTCTATATGTCTCAGATCCCTTAATTTTTTGTTTAAAAATTGGAATTAAAATAAAACAAAATTTCAATTGTCCTTGTAACGAGACGGATGAATACTATAAAATGATACTAAATTATCACATCTTTTCAATATCAATTTAAAAATCTACGAATTCTCTCTGATATTAATTTCTAAATCACAAGGCAAAAAATAAGTATGTGCTCTCGCTCTCTCTCCCTCTCAGTAACAACAACCCATTAAACTAAACTAAAACCTTCCAACTACATGCGATTGAATCTATAGATTCTTCTCTTTTTCAAAGCAGTCTATGTTTTACAGTACGGCGCTAAGCGCCCATTAATGTGTATTCAAGCAATTTCGCCATTAAGTCAAAGTGCTCAGTCAACAATGTGCCCGGACATGATACACATATGAGAGTATTATATTAACAATGGCATATTCTTTTTGTCCTCATTTAGGGCTTCCATGCGATTTCCATATCCTGTTGTTTTAGTTTTAAATACCCTGTCATCTCTCATTTTATTGAACCGAGAGCATTGCACATGTCAGAGAGAATTAATTTTGACCAACGAATAGATTCATATGTGAGGTCACAACGTCCGTAGCATTTACACACTGCTAATTAGACATACTGGTGGCCAACTTGGGAGAATGAGAGGAGAGGGAGGGAGGGAGGGAGGGAGAGAGGAGATGAGAGGATAGGAGAGGAGAGGAGAGGAGAGGAGAGCAGAGCAGAGCAGAGCAGAGCAGAGCAGAGCAGAGCAGAGCAGAGCAGAGCAGAGCAGAGCAGAGCAGAGAGAGAGAGAGAAAGAGAGAGAGAGAGAGAGAGCGAGAGAAAGAGAGAGAGAGAGAGAGAGAGAGAGATAGCGAGAGAGAGAGCGAGAGAGAGAGGGAGAGAGAGAGAGAGAGAGAGAGTGTGTAAGGAAGAGAAATTTGGATCGATAAATATTTATTGAATGATTGTTCAGATAAAATTTACTTTCTATTCAAAAGAGTTCCATCCAGAAATTTGTCCACGTGGTTAGAGGATCATCATAGAGGATCATCATATCTGCGCATTATGTTTCTATCGCATTATCACACATATTCAGCACATAACACGCTGCTGGTCAAAATATAAATTTGTCTGAATAGCAATAAATACAAGCCATATGAGCCGCTCATTAGATGCAGTCCAGCGGATGCAATGACTTAACATCGATACATGCAGATCTTTGTCTTTTATCTACTGACAACAGTAAGCACTATGAAGAGAGAATAATACCTATGTTGAGCAGGAATACCTGAGCTTAAGACAATCCATTCTAAGAAGATAAACAAGACTTGGAAATATACCTCAATAGAGGAATCCGTTTCTATCCATGATCGGCTCATTTCTAGCCATGATCCGCCAATTTCTAGATATAATCTGGCAACTTCGTACACCCATTTGCATTGATTTTAAGACCTTTGAACCATGGTTTTCCGGAATCCTAAGTTGAAAGGTAACTATATAGGTAAGCTATTGAATATTTTAAAGGAAATTTAACTTGGAGCACAGTCAAAGCAGTTGCACAACACCCAGCCAAATTAGTTTTATAAATACCCCAACAGAATGTTTATTCAGTAGTAAATCTATCAAAGACATACAATTCATACACTTAGCGGGCTACTCCAGCTTCATGAAGGAGTATTTTCTGTCAATTATGATTGTGACATCAGACTACAGATAACGTAGTTAATTGTGACGTCATATACTTTCGTGACTGATAGGTCGTATCTATTAATTGATTGGTGCTGATGTATGTTGGTCTCTAGAGTAAGGAACAACTACTAATAAACAACTAGTCAACTACAAACCATATTTTGCTATTGAACTGTAAGATTTAATATTCAGTTCTGTTAACACTGATGTCATTACACGAAGATTTACTCCTTGCAGGTGCTTAAACAGCATGACTCATTCTTGAAAAGTCAGTAATACAAATGCCTATGATGCCCAAAATGGAAGTTAAAATCAACATTTTTTTTCAGACTACCAGTGCAATACCTGTCTTTTACAAAATAATATAATATACACATCAAAGCGATGATCAAGCACATATTACCATACATATAGCAATAATTTAGTTTAACTGATAGTACCCTAATCTCAGCTTAACTAGTTATCATTAGCTGGTAAAATTGCATCTACAACTGCATGCAATCCTCCGTCTGCAGTGAAAGAACAGTTCTTTTAACATAAATTAATATTCCAGAAGTCGTTAGAAACACGTATTTTCTCATGTAGAAAACGTACCTTGAAACAAGGAATAAAGGCAATGTACGCAAGGTAATGTACCAATTAACTTATAATGTTCACATTTCGATTGTATTGTCTCACCAGTAATGTTATATGCATCTGCAATTTGGGGGTGGGGGTGGGGTGGGGGTGGGGTGGGGTTGGGATGTTGTGGGGGAGGGTGAGGGGGAGGGTTTGGGGCTGGGTGGGTTTGAGACACTGATCTGCTTGAGACTTGCCAAATAAAATTGTACAAATACTTTTACACATGAAAGAGAGTACAACAAATATTATGATCTATGCCGAACTAGGAAAATACCCCTACACATAAAGATACAACGTAATATGATTTGGAACGATGCTTCCCAATTCTACCCCACTGTGATGCGATAATGTTATATCATTTTAATACGGAAAATCACAAATTAGCTATTGAGACTGGGAGGTGGACGGGAACGGCAAGAAGCGAACGTCTTTGTAATATATGTAACTGCGTAGAGAATGAACTGCACTTTCTTTTTGCCTGTCACAGATATAATACAGAAAGACAAAAACATATCCATGAGTACTAAACTAATAATCACTAAATAGGACAAGAGATCCAAGGGCCTGTGACGCGCACCTGGACCATTAGCATTTGAGGCATTTGCATTTAAATATACACGATTCCATACATTAAACAAGATGGAAACAAATTTTCACAGGAAAAATCTACCAATCAAAATTCTGAATAGAAATTCTGTCACCGATGATCATAGGACCATTTAAGTCAAGTTTGGTTGAACTTGCTCAGCGTAGTAATGAGAAGAAGCAATTTGACAATTTCCAGTGAATTTGTAATACAAATTTGATCAATCAAAATTCTGAATACAGGTTCTAGAGCCTATCATTTGCAGGGCAATAGAAAACTATTTTTGAAAATTTACCGCTGAAATGACTGGCTCGATAATAATTTTCAAAAAGTCTTTTCATGGCCTGCAAATGGATATTCAATACGAAATAATTTGATTTGTTGAACAGATTTAGTATTTAAATTTATGATTTTTATATACAAATTATACAAATTTGTCAGTTTAACTAACTGATTTAAATTTACAACATAATTACAATTTATTAATCACAATTGATAACCCACAAATACTTCCTTCGGAAGAAACTGATCAACCACAGTAATACCACTTGACTTCACACCACATCACACAGAAATGGCAACATATAATGTATCGAGCGATGCCCACAAACGCCAGCTTTGGAAGTGAGATGACTGGCGTCACCACATTACATAGGATAACTTCTGCATATCACACCACCACCCACACCAGACAATGTTCATTGAAACAATGTCAAATTCATGTTCTTCAATTTCATGGAATTAATGTCAAAGGAATTCTTGGAATTCGTACCAGCACATAAATGGAATTCAGATACAGGCAGATGGTAGCGTGTCATGTATAAAACTATAAGTGACTTCAAGGAATGTGGTGGCGCTTCCTGGTCTCATAAACAGAAGCAACCACATGATGAAGACGTTTCTATACATTTTTTAGCTTTTATTTATGAAATTAAAAGTAGTTTTTGAGAAACGTCCACTA
Organism: Chaetoderma sp. LZ-2023a; assembly: GCA_034401795.1. Classification (NCBI taxonomy): domain Eukaryota; kingdom Metazoa; phylum Mollusca; class Caudofoveata; order Chaetodermatida; family Chaetodermatidae; genus Chaetoderma; species Chaetoderma sp. LZ-2023a. Next base: position 156,694,886 of record CM067359.1, read on the forward strand.
CCTGACCCACAGGTACCAAGAATTACTAAAATTGGTGCCATATATTTGTATACTAAGAGATTCATGTGTGAAACTAGCCTGATAGATGATACCCTTGCCATATTGTCAAGATGTTGTGTTTTTGTTTTCCTGAGCTTTCCATGTGCTATTTGGAATAATTGCAAAATAATAAATTATTGTTTCACACTTTCCCCAATGATCTAACGCTAAACTAAGATATTGAATCACATATTGCTTGACAAATGTGATTATAAAATCTACAAAAGACCTCTGACTTTAACTTCAATATAGCAACGTGAGAATGAATACGTACATCTCAACGAATACACTCATCTATTAACTGAAATCTGTTCAAACGACAACACATTTTGAAGCTGAAGCTGGTCAAATATCATTAGATGTTGATAACAATTTGCAACAAAAAATAATTCATTGGACTAAGCTGAATAAATAGCTGCAACTGTGGAAATCCATTATATATAGCTGTGTGCGTGTGTGTTTCATTTGGAACATTGAATTCTGTAAGATCTATAGGGGCTAAATATAAATGTATTTTAACAATAAACATCGTCGTGTCGTG